>JAVQJD010088118.1:0-12171 GCA_036023655.1 Nannoperca australis | reverse complement strand
GCAATCAAGCGTTTGCGATAACTTGCAATAAGTCTTTTACAGCACTGTGGAGGAATTTTGGCCGACTCTTTGTTGCAGAATTGTTGTAATTCAGCCACATTGGAGGGTTTTCGAGCATGAACTGCCTTTTTAAAGTCATGCCACAGCATCTCAATAGGATTCAGGTCAGGACTTTGACTAGGCCACTCCAAAGTCATCTTTGTTTTTCTTCAGCCATTCAGAGGTGGACTTGCTGCTGTGTTTTGGATCATTGTCCTACTGCAGAACCCAAGTTTGTTTCAGCTTGAGGTCACGAACAGATGGCCGGACATTCTCCTTCAGGATTTTTTGGTAGACAGCAGAATTCATGGTTCCATTTATCTTTATCTTTATATTTATTGAGACAAGCCCTAATGTTCTTTTTGCTCAGCAGTGGTTTTCGTCTTGGAACTCTGCCATGCAGGCCATTTTCGCCCCATCTCTTTCTTATGGTGGAGTCATGAACACTGACCTTAACTGACGCAAGTGAGGCCTGCAGTTCTTTGGTTGTTGTTGTGGGGTCTTCTGTGACCTCTTGGATGAGTCGTCGCTGTGCTCTTGGGGTCATGTTGGTCGGCCGGCACCTCGTGGGAAGGTTCACCACTGTTCCGTGTTTTCACCATTTGTGGATAATGGCTCTCACTGTGGTTCGCTGGAGTCCCAAAGAGAAGAGAAATTTAACTCAGGTGTGATAAACCACAGTTAAATTGTTTTTTAACGGGGGGCAATCACTTTTTCACACAGAGCTATGTAGGTTTGGATTTTTTTCTCCCTTAATAATAAAAACCTTCATTTAAAAACAGCATTTTGTGTTTACTTGTGTTGTCTTTGACTAATATTTAAATTTGATGATCTGAAACGTGTGACAAACACGCAAAAAAATAAGAAATCAGGAAGGGGGCAAACACTTTTTCACACCACTGTATATGGTCGGCTGTTCTAGTTTCTAGCTTTAGTTAAGGTTCTAGCAGCAGCATTCAGAACCATTTCATGAATTTTAGTACAAGCATGCAACAGACCTGACAACAAAACCTTGCGATAATCAAGTCTGAATGAAACAAAGGTGTGAATTTGGGTTAGATTTCCCTCGCCAGACATATTAACATTAAACACCTGTCTATATTGCAAGATAACATAGCGGTGCCTACTCAAGTATGGTGAAGGTTGCTAAAGCTAGTGGTGATGTGTGCCCTCATTCTCCCTATGTGATCCCAGCACCATCAGATTAACATCTTTGAAACTCTGGCCCCAGGTAGACAGTAAACAATGGCTGGCGATGGGAATCTAATTTTGCAGGTCTATTACTAGCATACGTTGTTAATCCCTGTTGGTTGGGGTAGAGGACGCACACAGGGCAGGACCACCAATGGGTCTGGTGAGGGTTGAAAAACTGCACACCCGGCCTCACAACTGAGTGTTTTGACACCACCGAACAGGGACAAACTCATCTGCCAGGAAGGCTATGTTAGTGCTAACTCTAACAGCCCTGCTATCAAGCCTGTGGCTGAAGCTGTCTGGAGTGAACTTAACATCTAAGGTAATGTTAGCAAGACAATTGCTTCCTGTCCTGCAACAAATCAAGAACCCAAAAATTTGTTGAAAAAATAAATAGATAAATAAAAAACCCATTGCTTCTGGAAGATTTCCTCTAAAGACTCTTGCTAACTAACTGTGTCCGAAATAAATAAATGGATGGCAAAATAATTAGAAGATGGCATAGCAAGGATTTTATTATTACATTATCATTTTTATTAAAAAAGCATTATTCCTTGTGACACACTTGAGCCTCCATACACACAGCATAACAAATATAGGAATTCAGAGTTCAACGCAAAGTGACCATTAGCAAAAATAAATTCAAGCAGCTAAAAATAATGTCTGAAACTAAGCAGTCTTGAGTTTCTGCTTGCAGCTGCTCAGCTACTTTGTATTACTCAAAAAAGAGGGAGGTCACCAGCAGGTCAGGATTGAATCAGGACCTTACTGCGGGCTGAAATGTTTTTAGGTAAAACCACCAGCCCCTTGTGTTGAAATCTGGCTAGAAACTGCAAATGCTCAAAAGTGCAATGTTTGTCTGTGTTTTCTCTTCCAGATAATATGTCATACTTTTAGATGAAGGACCACCCAAGACACAGCATGTGTAACAATCTGTTGCCTTTCTCTAAGCTGTAAAACGGCTGTGACACAACCTGACTAAGTTGTAAAGCTTTCCTACCTTTTTCACTTGTCTTAATACTGCTCTAAATCTTTAAACTTTTCAATACATGATACATTTTCCTGAATAAATAAACACATTTTAATCACTATGTACTTTGAATTGTGTGATTCATTAAGTATAGAAATTGAATAATGCCTGTGGGAAAAACCTGTAAGCTGCCTTCAGATCAGTGATTTTAGATTTTTTTCCATGAGAGCTACTTTTACTACATAACACAAAAAGCCACCCCAACCATTAAGAAAATGTGCCTACTAATTTGTCATCCTGCAACATACAGTATGTATTGCAGCCAATACAATCCTAATTTAAAAAAGGCTTATCTTAATACTGGGATGAGCGGAAGCAGAAATGCATTTTCTTTACTTTATGTTTGTAGTTTGTTGTTGCAATCCTTGTGAGGCATTCAAGATGAACAGTGGTGAGGCTTTTTCTGTGTTTGCACTTGATAGTGTTCATGGTTGAGAATGTTGACTCACATGTGTATGTGTTCACAAAGAAGCCATCTAACCTCCCTATGTATCACTACGTCTCACAGCCTTCGTTTAACTGCTGGAACTGTCTGTGGTTTACTGCTCTGGAGACAATGAAATTCACCACATGCATTATGTTGGAAGGGATTTCATTATTTCAGAGTTTTGAAAGGGTGTTCTGGTGTATGATGCAGTGAAAACTGAAGCTTGGCATTTCTTCTCCTGGCCAATAAGCCCTTCTGATTGCATTGCATGCTTGGGGAACCATCTATGCACACACTTGCAAGACTTGACCAACTGAGTGATTTTTCATAAAAAAATGGCAGAAGTGCATTTAGAATGTCCTCACCTCTTGTCTAACCTCTTGTTCAATCTAAGGATTGGAAGTAAACCCAACATTTCTTCTCGAAAAGAGTTTTCTTTCAGGAACCTCAGCTGAGCAACATCTGTCACATCGGTGCTTTTATCCACCTCAATGCTGAAATACGGCGCTGATGACAAATCAGCAAGTATCTGGTCAGTTATGTCTCAGCCAAAGTCTTTGAACCAACTCATAATGATTGAATAGTAATCCCTTTATTTGTTTCACAATTTGGTATGTGTTGTGTGTATGGTCTCATTTTCTCATTTTATTTCTTTAACCAGGAAAACTCCAAAATTCCAAGTTACAAAATAATATTAACAATCAAAACATATACAACCTACAGACTCCTCTAGACCTGTTCGTCTAGACCTGCTCTATTGGAAGGGCTGAGATAACGTCTGTAATGGTTTGATGCTCTAGAAATAAAAGTGAATTGAAATGAAACTGAAGTGGGTTGCATGGAGGACAAAAAAAAATGTGTCCGTCCACTTTTCTTGAAATTTCCTATGCCCATCTTGTATGGCTCACATCTTTCTTTTGCTGTCTGCCCGCTAGTCCCCCCTCCAGCGTCTTCAAATAGATTTTTGGTTGCTGCATGTAGTCTTCATTTTCCTCACTTGTTACACCGCTTTGTTTCTGTCTGTCTGGTTTGCAACTTTGTTTGATTAGAAACTGATACATTTTTATTGTTTGTGCATGTCATGCTAGCTAGCTACCCTGCACTACATGAGTGTGCAGTGTTGCTAGATTGGTGACAGTTTCTACCCCGTTAGCAATATAGATTAACTTAACTGAAAGCTCAAATATAGTGCGGTTTTTTTTTATCACCCCAAATTATCCTATACCACTGTTTATTTATCCATCCAACATCACTATTGCCATTGTGTTGCTCCAGCAGGCCCCCAAAACTTTGAGTGAGTGTAGGTCTGAGCAGGTTTTGACAGTCCCATGCTTGTAACCTATAATGCCATCTTATGTATGAATAGCGTATCTGTTGTTTGTTTTGAGTATTTCTTATGAGTTATGAGTATTGGCTGTATTTCCATATAATTATTGGATGAAATGATCCAAGATGGTACCGCAGATGGCAGCCTCGGTACTGCGCTCTCTTCTTGCTGTATCATAAAAACATTGTTGAGGGAGATAATACCGGAGTCAAATTCCTAGTATGTACACATACCTGGCCAATAAAGCTGATTCTGATTCGGATTAGCTGCCATGCGAGTCGCCAATGAAAGCTTGGCAAGTAATGCAATGAGTATCACTGCTTCAGATGAATGTGCTCTGTTTTATTCTATTGTGGGATGTCTGAATATTGAATCATGATGTTGCAGACAAATAGTGATGCTTTATTTTTGTGAATACAGAATGTTGCATGACAAAGCGTGGCTAATAAAGTGGGTAAGCTGTTTGTGGAATTTTCTGTGTAATAACATATTAATTATTTGTCCTAACAGTGTAGCAAGTCACCCCTGTCTGTCCAGGTGGTATATCTGAACTCCCATCACCTCCCTGTTGTCTCTTGCTGCCTTTCTATTTCACACGAACATTCTCATGTCATGCTCACACATCTCACTGCACTGGCAGGGTCACTATGATTAACTGTTGGCTGAAAACTGGAGTCTGAAAATACTGTATATGTATATATGCTGCTGACTGAAGTTGATTTGCTGTTTGGAAAAGTGTAAATTTACTTATACAAACAGAGAAGGATCAAAACAGACATTTTTACAGCTTTTAAGTTACATGCTTCTGTGTCAGGTGCAGAATGACAGCATTGTTTTTTCTTTGCTGCACTACAATGTGTAAAATGTACTGTACTATCCAGTCCATAAGATATCAGAAAAGGATATTGTGAAGGGTCTTCAGTTCAGTCAGCTGGGCTAAGAATATAAAAAATTGATATATTTGGATCACCATCAAGTGACCATATTGTAAATATTACCCTCTACAACATGTGATGTTATGATGTAACTCCAAATCCAAAGTTAAGGCAAAGGTAACTGGCCTCCTTATCATGTTTTCTCTATAATTCTGTATGTTGGTATGTTGGTTTTTCAATAACCTTATACTACATAAAAGTAAATGGCCAAACTTTAAAAATGTCAGCCAAATAAATATTTTTTTCAATTTGACAGCACATGGATAAAGAGAATATCTGGGATAATATGTTCTTCTATTCCATACATATATTCAGTGACTATTAGTGTGTTGGATTCTGCCTACGTTACTCAGGATCTGCACTTCTCCAGACAATGACTGACCCATTTAGCTCTTGACTTCTTTCCATGCCAAAATCTCTAGATAAAATAAATCTCCAAATCTCAGCATTCTTGGTTAGATTGTCATGGATTAATCCCCAGAGTTGACTCTGCAGTACTTGCATCACCGCTACACCTTACAGTAGCTGTGTGTGAACATGTGTGGTTTTTGCTTTTCTGTATTAATATTCAGGACCACATATCTTATCTAGGATAGAATGACATGAACAAACAGGATTAAACTGGCCCTAAGTACTTTAAAGACACACTGATTTATTTAGTTATCATGTCAAGTAAAGTTCTAAATATCTGAGGAAGTATATATTTAAAGTTAGTTCACAGAAACTATTTAAAAAGATAAAAAAGAAAAGACAACAGGAACATGTCTTTCCAGTCTAGTCCAGTTTTCATTGAGGTTTTCAAGGAAAAGGGTTGATAGTAGGGTCTGTGGATGATGCTAAGTTTTTCTTGATACTCAGTAGTGTTGAGTCGACTCTGGAGCCCAGACCCTTGAGGCAAATTTGTGATTTGTGACATTGGGCTATATAAATAAAAAATGTATTTAAAAAAACAGATTAAGTAACTGTGTTCAGGCACATACTGTTGACAATGCAGCTGACTCTGACTGTGTATATGTGTGTGTGTGTGTTGGGTTGGTAGTTAGGGTGTCTGTAGGATCTGGCAGGAGATGAAGAGAGCTTGTTAACCTGGAAATACACAGATGTACCTCTGCCACTCACTCCAACACTGACTACCAACTAAAGCATTGTTTCAATGTGTCACTCACTCACCCCACCCCCAGTTGAGAGACAGTGTTGTGTAGACATCTTAAACCAACTATTTTGGTGCTGAAGTAGCAGATGGATTTGTAATTGCGCTTTCTTCTCTTAGTCTCGCCCTTCTGTTAGTTTCTGTAAGTACTATAAATACACAAATCTGTACTATTCTATAGCCTATATACTCTGTAGAGTAGTGTCACCTTTATCATCAAAGTGACAAGTAGCAACATCTACTCGCGGAGAAGCAAGAGGACCATATTTACACATTGCTGCCTCCTATAGTTTTTCTATAATATTTCTATGATAATTCAGTAGCCTCTGTACCTAATGTTTTAGGCGAGACAAGACTAAATATCTAGTTTTTTCTATAAATATTTGGTGTAACCTGGGAGTGGAGCAGTTCATATGAACCTGCATTGACTGCACCATGCTCAGCTGCTACAGTTACATAATTTGAGGTAAAGTTATACAATATAATACAATAATAACCCCACAGTTCTCCTTTTCTCTCTCTCTCTCTCTCTCTCGCTTTCCAAACTCCATCACCTCAGGGGGGGTTACATCCCTGCATGCAGAATGTCTCTAACCCAAATCCAACTAATAAACACGTACTAGATTGTACCTGGTGAAACACCGCTGTGCCTCTCTGACCTCTAACTGCTGTTAAAATAAAGGTTAAAATGACCTGCTATTGAAGAAATGCAACAACCCTGCTTAAAGTGACAGAGTTGTCAGCTGTTAAGAGGTTTGTCATGGCCTGTCGTTTTCAGGGGGACAGATTTATCGCCACTTTTTGTTTCTCTTTTATGTGGATCCCTCGCTTGTCCTTTACTCACCTGAGTCCTTAAATGTTTCTTTTATTTCTGGTTTCTTGGTGTACAGGCTTCTGTTAAAGCTTCCATCTTCAACCTCCCTCCCTTTCTTCAGAGGCGTGTGTTGAGTGCCACACTCTGACAGATAAAAGCAGCCAAATCAAAGACTCTGCAACCCATGTTCACTTCAAATGATAAAATGGATGCTCCCATGAGCCGAGTCTTCCACTACTTAACTGGATATGAATTTTCAAAGTGCACTGATATGAATAGAAACCAGTGGCTGCCTGGAAGGAAAGAAAATAACCTACAATATTGGACTTGGCTTTACACAATTGTGAACAGTTCTGATGATTTCTGGACTATGAATTCAGTGTGTTGGAGTAATAACTGCTTTTATCTTGAGTACTGAGCTGTGGCACCAGAGTTTGTCCTCACAATTCTGAAAAACATCTCTTAATAACATCCTTACTCTGTCCCAGGCAATAATTAGTTGATCCCGAGGCAACCATTTTTTACTACTACAGCTGCTGCTGGTGGTGGTGGTGGTGGCGGTACGCAGTCTGGACGGGGGAATTTAGCTTGTGTCTGAGATGTTACTGAGATGTCTGTCTGTCTGTTTGTCTGTCTGTCAGACATATCAGAGATGGAGTCGTACCATTCCTATTCTCCCCCAGAGGAGAGGAGGTCTCGCCAGTCTGACATATCCTCCCACTCTTCTAATGAGAGAGACAACCCCAGGTAGGATTGATGAAAACTTGATTCCAGTTTGGTTATGTATTCTTATGACTTAACTTGGACCTGCCCTCAAAAAATGTGTGTGTAACAGGGAAGAACCCATGAGGACAGCCAAGATGTCAGCCATGGCGTCCCCATTCAGAGTACCCGAAGACCACCAGGCCTCAGCTGAGCTGAAGAAAGACACTCCACACGTTGAGGATCCCCCAGGTCATCAATCACTACACCAGCCACATCAGTCTACCACAAGAGGGCCACAATCTTCACATTCACATTCACATACCAGACAAACAAACAAAAATTACATAATTGGACTGACTATGACAACTCCTTGTTTTGAGACTCTTTGATACAACTAAACAGCCAGGTTTTTTTGGCCACTTGGGAGCAAGCAAAACAAGCCGTAAACACAACATCATATTATCATCATATAAAGTTGATATGGCATATATACACGCTGTCTAGCAAATTGTCTATTTACACTTAAAGCAGTCACAAAGCAAAGACACTAGCATTTATTCAGAGTTGTGTTTATGTCCAATATTTCCTTTCTGTTAGCTCTGTGTTTGGTCCAACTCCTGAGAGAAATATCTGGCTATTTAGCTTCCAGACGCTCCACTATGTTCCACAGCTAGTCTGCTCCATCTGCTGTTTTGTGCTGGAGAGGTGGGTTTATCTGAGCTTTTTCTCTGAAAACACCTGTTGCTACTGGAAACCAGGTTGATGAGAGCAGAGTTGCAGGTTGTCAAGCTGAAACAATGAGCTAAAAGAGACCAAAAAGCTCCATAAAGCTAATTTGAACTCCAGAGTTGGTGATAATTCTCTTTGTTACAATATGGCGCTATATAAATAAAACTGAACTGAATTGGATTTATCATTATTATTACGAGCAAAACCTTTCACATGGGCATTTGTTCAATTGCTAATGTAAAAAATATTGATTTTGTGCTGCTTTGAGGGTTTTCTCCAGCAAAATACTTGTTTATTAATTTCTGAAGCTTCATCATACATTTGCTTTTACTGACCTAACATGTTATTAATGTAAGATTAAGTTAACAACTCTCTTTCTGATTGTCTATCTACAGTTGCTCTAACGGCCACGCCCAAGATTCTCCTTCGACCAAGTCCAGAAGAAGAAAAAATATATGGGCAAGTTATTATTTTTATTGTGTTATTTTTCTTTCCCCATTTCTATTTTATTATGAATCACATGAAAATGTGTATATATATGAGAACAGGATATACACAAGAGGCCCTCAGTGAATTATGGCCTTCACATCCCCGGTATATGAATACCCACACTAACTATGTGAACTCAGTTGATCTCAATTGATTGATCAAAGTGCAGCAACATACCTGCATGCAGTCAGCCTTATACATACAATATCTCTGCCTTTTATATGACTCTCTCTGACATACATAGGGATATAAAGGTCACTTTAGTACTTTAAGTACTGTAAGTACAAGTATAGACATATTATGAGCAAAATGTACTAAAATTACTTAAATCAAAACTAAATTTGGAATCAGGAAAATGAAATAGTTAAGTAAAGTAAAAGTTTCTCGATATTGCACTTAAGTAGTTCATTTCCACCACTTCTAACAGGAAACGATGCAATAGAGTTGACAAGTGGAAGGAGCTACTGTATTTTGGGAATTAAAAGTCCCATTTATTCTTCACATAAAACATGTTATGTGACATCACATTGGCTGAATACAGTCCAGGTGTCTGATTTATATAGTAGAGTGGAATGAACAACTATCTTGTAAATTAGCAATTTTGTTCTCATTTGTATGTCCTGGACACTCTTCTCCAGAGGCCCCACTGGCACAGCTGATACCATGATGTATTTCTTTATCGATGTCAGCTTTGAAGAAGGGGCGGCTGCCAAGGAAGGGAAGGTGATCCACATTTCATAAAACATGCAAGGTACAAGCCTGTGGACATAAAAACTTCATGGGAGAAGTTAACTATGACTCCCAAGGTGCATTTTGGCAAGAAACATCCAATCACAGAGCTTTTAAAAATCTGTCACATGCACCGCTAAAGGTGGGTGCAAGCTAAAGATTACGGTGTAGAGAAAACTGAAAAGACAATCTGCAGCTTAAAACAATCCACTTTCAAATTCTCAGTCAAATGTTGGTGAATTCAGCAACTATGGCAACATGGTTTGTTCTCAATTGCAATGATGAAGCATTTTGAATTCAACATTGCTCTGCGTCGCACCTCTGACTGACTTCTTCTCCATTGCAAAGGAATATTTTTGCATTTAGTGCGATCCGACATGCCAAAATGACAAATCATGATTTTTGAAACAACGGGTAGCAACAACATAAACCTATTGTTAGGTTATCCAGGAGAGTCTATGTTCAGAAACACTGAGGATACCAGTTGCAAGAAGAAAAATTAATTTATAGAATGGGCAAAAACTATTCCAGAACCAGAGGCTCCTCCCACTTTACAACTGACAGACATCAATCAAACTGTAAATGTCACACCACCAATCATAATGTGTCTAATTGTTTTTCAGCTGTGAGCAGCTCTTTCATGTCCTATGTGCATTGCATTGTGGGAGTATAGAGTGCATCAAAAGTCAATCAAACATCTTTTTATGAGTATACTTCATTTTTTCACTTCCCCAGTGTGAACACACTGCATACGCAACACCTACTTAGAATTAGTATGTGCTACAGAGTTGGGATACAACAGGAGTGAAATACACCTATTGCAAGAATTTTAAGCAGAATGATGTCACCTGTGCTTTAATCAGTGCGTAGTAGGACTTGTTAGTGCTGTGTTTGTCACTGTATCTAAAAAGACTCCCTCATTCACGCTTTCTCTTTTCCCTACATAGTAACAATTAAGCAGTGAATTGAGATTTACTATATGAATCATCATCACTGACAGGTGATGTGTTGTATACTGTAATTTTGATAAGTAAATCATTGCATTGTGAGATTTTTAGCAAAAAATGGTGTACATGCCACAGATCTGTCTACTTTTTAATGTTTTTGGAAATTTGAAGAGACTGTAGTGCATAAATCCCACACTGAGAAGCTGTACTCTTCAATAAACTGTCTGACAGTGAATATCAGTATCAGCTTAAAAATGGGCTCTGTTACCTCAAAGACTTCATTTGACCTGATGTTTCCATGCTTGTTTGCTTTTTAAACATCTTGTTTACAGCCTGGTGAAGTATATTGGTGTTTTCTGCTAAATAAAGGATTTCTTGCCAGTATGCTACATGGATGTAGCATGTGGAAAAATATTTTCAATGGGTGATCATCAAAATAATTACAGTAGGTAAGCTATACTGAGACCATACTGTAGTGGTTTATCAAGTATAGATGTAGTACATACTGCCCCATCGAATAGGTGCAGTAGGCCAGAATCTTTTTATGCAAGATCACACAAAAAATGGGATATACTGTATGTGTGACTAATTACACATTCAACTTACTAACATTTAACATTTGCACATGGGCCAAATCTATATGGAAAATATGCATATTTGCTTTGCGCTCATGTTTTTAAAAACCTGACCCATATTGTTAATCGCAGCATGTATTTTCCCCTTCTGCAGGCCAAATACAGTGATGGTGAATTTCCAGAAGGGAGACAGTGTCGGGCTGAGGCTGGCAGGGGGAAATGATGTTGGCATTTTCATTGCTAGTGTTCAAGAGGGTAGTCCTGCTGAGGAAGAGGGCCTGCGCATAGGAGACCAAATCCTAAAGGTATTTACTTCATTTCCATTTCATAAACAAAAAGAAGCTCAGGGAAGCCATAGTTCATATTACAATGTGAATATAAGTTTACAGAAAAATATTAGTGTTTTAGATTATCTGAATAGCAAACAGTCATAATAATTGTGACCTTCATTTGTGTCTTAAAGGTGAACAATGTTGATTTTCAAGGTGTAGTGAGAGAAGAAGCAGTGCTCTTCCTGTTGGAGATTCCTAAAGGGGAAGTGATCACCATCCTGGCCCAGAGCAAACCTGATGGTAAAACATTCTTTCCAGAAACACCAAAAGACACAGAAGCATAGTTACATTACATTTCTCACATTCATATAACTTAAAGGAGAAAGTTCCAATTTGACCAATATACAACTTTTCTTTGTCAAAATAATAATTTAATCATTGTATTGAAGGCCATAAAGTTTACTGGACATATCCATGCTCCCAAGTAAGTAAGTCCCTTTAATGTTTGACTTGGCTTTTGACAATATAGAAATGCTAGAATAGAGCAGTTTTAATTGACTCAGTTGTAGGCTTGTTAGTGACTTGTGAAATATCCCAGAACACAATGTACTTTCCACAATGCTCTGCCAGCTGTCACAGTCACACCTCAGGACCACAATCTGTCTCTCTCTCTCTCTCTCTCCGTCTCTCTCCGTCTCTCTCTCTCTCTCTCTCTCTCTCTCTCTCTCTCTCTCTCTCTCTCTCTCTCTCTCTCTCTCTCTCTCTGATTTTTAAATATAATTATGTCAGAAACAGCTATGTCCCACAAC
>JAVQJD010088098.1:0-40713 GCA_036023655.1 Nannoperca australis | reverse complement strand
CTCTGAGTCAATATTTAATAAAAACAGTAAGTGAATGTTCATGGGCGAACAATCACTATTCAAGGAGGACTACCGTTAGCTTCTAACAGTTTCTATCCAGGCGTTTATAAATGGAGGTGTGGCTCTGCTAAAGGCGTCTGTTAGCTAGCTAGAGCTAAATATAGAGCTAAATATAGAGCTACATTACGTGGTGAGACGAGAGGTCGGCCTAAGATACTTTATTTTGTGACTGACTGCGGTTACAGGAACTGACCTGTAGATGTTTCCTCAGGTTTGACATCGAGCATTTTGATGTTGACAGAATTTTCACCTGGTAAACAAACTTTACACTGTACAGTAATGTTAGAGCCTGTTTCTGTTTTCATGGGGAAGTATTTTTGAATCTCCAGCACTGAAAGGTGTTGCTGTCGGGACAAATTAATAGAATAAATAATAATTTTACCGAAAGAATATATATTTGGATGTAACACCTTTGTAACAGTTACATTTTGAATAGTAACTGTAATTTAATTACATATTTTTCTTAGGAACTGTAACGGATTACAATTACATTTATTTTGTAATTTAATTACGTAACGCCGTTACATGTAACGAGTTGCATCAGGAGTCTTCTTCACTGCCTGGGTTGTCACCACCTGTAGTCTGTGAAACCATTGGCAGGAGTGTGTCTCGTGTCACCTGTGTGCAAAGAAGTCCTCGGGCCCATGCACAAGAGCAAACATCACTCCATAGTCCTCCTATTAGTCAACAGGGTACCTTCAAATAAGACCAGTACTGAATGAGAATAAGTGGGTGTGTGCAGCACATGGGTCCTTACCTGACATAGAGGCCAGCTCTGTGGGCATGTAACCCTCTGTGCGGACCTGCTGCCAGGTAGCTGTGGCAAAATGAAACCGCCAAAGCTCCCTGAAAAGAGGGTAGTCTTCATTCTCTGCCCCGCCAGCCTCCTCAAAGTCTGGGTTGTAGCCACCAAACACATAAAGGTTGGCGCCGTCGGCAACACAGCGGTGTCCGCTCCGGGCGGGGGGGACACAGTGTCCTGTGGGGGAAACAGGTTCAAGACAAAAAGAAGATCTGAGTCCCTGATGTAACCAAAGAACATCTTTACACATAAATATTAGACAACATGATGTGCATCACGTTGTCCTCACCAAATGTAGGCTGTATTTATTTAATATACAGTATATGAAAGAGATAACACAGCGTTAAAGTTTACAATTTACAGAAGCAGGATCACTCAGTAACACAGTCCGTTTATCTGACACAGGCCTCGCTCTCTGAGGTGTAACAGTCTGATAGGGAAGGTTGTGTACTTTCAGCACCTTCTCTAAGGAACCTGTTGGGGATGCGCAGGTTGGGGCAGGAAGGGGAGAAGATGCGCCGAGCCTGAAGCCACCGCGTCCGCTTCTTGGAGCCTGTTGGTCAGTCACCATACAACAAGTGAAAAGACAGAGACAGAGAGAGACGTGCAGTTAATGTACTGTCTGTATTTCAGAAGTCTGTAAGATTTAACCTTTTGGAGGGTCAATCTGACTTAAAAAGGAAACCATCTTTGAGCCTCTGGTTAAAATGTTTATCACCAGAACTAGTAGATTTAGAGATAATATTGGCTGTTTTTGTCTTCAATTTCAACCTTTTTATCTCGCTTATCGTTAATGGTCATGCCAAATGTTATTTCTGTCTTGGTAAACATTTTGTGGAGTTGAAGGCCGTTTGACACATACGACCATACAGAAATTAACTTTTACATACTTACTGTTATATGCAAGCAATGGGTGTTTTCGACACTGTTTCAGTGAAGTGACGTTAACAGTAATGTATCCTCTGTTGTCAGCTGTGCCCCCTATATAAACATGATGCCTGTGCCCCTTTCTCTTTCTACCAGTCTCATATTTAAATCCCTGTTTAAGGACAATAACAATTACAGTAGCGCTGCAGATGCCTGCTGGCTTCCGTAGCAACGCCAGCTAGCTTTGGCCTGTGCTGCAGCGGTGATGCATCACGTCGCTAACTCGGAGCTAAATGAGTATCCTGGTGTACACAAAGACAACATCAACGACGAGAAACGTTACCTAGACTAACCTTTAGGTTACCGTTTGCTTTGCTGATTGTATCAGGCTGCTTGTTCTTGCTGAGCAGCTGGTTTTGTTTACAAACCTGAGTCGCGGATGGAGGGCCTCCACGACAGTTTCTCAAAATTATTGAGCTGATTGAAGATTCCGTCGTGTTCGGCCGACGACATTTCGATAGGGAGCCACACAGACAGGGTTCACACCCAGACCTGGACCAGAACCCACTTCACTTTGACCAAACGCAGTGGCATGGGATTGTAAACTCCAGCAAACACACCAAAATAAAGAAAATCGACAGTCCACACCTGCTGCCTGCAGCGTCACAGCCAGCTGGCCTGAACTGACCAATAGGAGGAGGGGGGCAGCCTTCATGTCGCGTTCAAGAGGGATATTGCTTGTTTTGCCCAACCAACAGTCTAAAATCCAAATATATTTACAATTTTATAATCAAAAAGAAAAGCAACAAATTCTCGCGAAGAAATTACGAGCTGGAACCAATGAATGTATAATATAATTTTAATTAAACAGCCCTAAAGTGAAATATAGGGATCAAGCTCAGTGGCAATGCTAATGTTTTGTTGCATGAAAAACCTTGATTTTGTCTCTGAGTTACAATTACACCATTGGGTTTAATGTCACAGGACCTTTCTAACTGTAATTTGTTTGCTTGTTGACTATAGCCTTACTGTAAATCAACATATACAGATACAGTATCCACCAAAATGTTTGAAGATGTATGGTGACTTATAACAAAAAAAGATAGACAAGTTGGTGGAGTAACTCCTTTTGATCAAATGAACCAAGAGTCAAACTTCACCTCAGATCTTGCTGACGTGGTAATCTAGTTTTGAAGCTCATTGGGGAAGAAGCAAAACAGAACAAACAGATCAATCCCAAAAGAAGCTGCTGTGGCTTTCTCACAGGCTATGTGAAAATTAACATAGTTAAGAATGGCAATCAGTGACTGTCACAGAGCAGATGATTATCATGAAAAGATTTAATCAAACACACTTGATGTTTTTTTTCTATGTTAATGCTGTCATGTTAATGTTTGACCTAAAAGACCTTTGCTGCTTGTCAAGACCCAATAGTTGTTACTTCTTGTGGCAAACTGGGACTCCACTCCTGCTGTTTCTGCTGAGTCAGCTGCCGACGATGCACCAATTAATCAAGTTAACATCCATTTAATTTTACAGGGTCCACCATGTTTCGTTCCTTCTGACTTGAAACTTCCCTTTACCAGGTGGCTAAGGCATTAACTCGAGGTTTACATGTGTTATATGTCAGCTGAGAGAATCTCAGCCTCATTTGGTCAGTTAATGTAACAAGCAAGAGTCTCATGACCTGAGGAGGTCCACCCAAGACCCATCTCAGGCCATTTGAGACTCTCAAGGCCCCTTCAAGTATAGACAGACATGCAATACAGTAAGTATCATTATGTAGAGCGTAATTTGCATTTTTTTTATTCTCTAGTGCCTTTAACACAATCCAGCCGAAACTGCTAGTAGAGACGCTTCAGGAGACGCAGAGACACCTCCATAACCTTCTGGATTATTGACTACCTGACAGACAGGCCACAGTTTGTACGGCTGAGGTGATGTGTGTCTAAGCAGGTGGTTAGCAGCGTAGGAGCTCCGCAAGGGACTGTACTCTCACCCTTCCTCTTTACACTGTATTCCTGTCCTGCCATCTGCAGAAATTCTCAGATGACTCTGCAGTTACAGGTACAGGGAACTTCTGGACAGCTTTGTGGTGTGGTGTGGGAACAACCACCTCCTCTTTAATGTGGCCAAGACAAAAGAGATGGCCATGGACTTCGGGAGGACCAGTACTACGTTGAACTCCATCTCCATCATTGGTGGAAGAGGTGGAGGTGGTGGAGGACTATAAATACCTGGGCGTCCATCTTGAAAACAGACTTAACTGGAAGTGCAACACTGAGGCTGCCTACAGGAAGGGACAGAGCAGACCTTACTTCTTGAGGAAGCTCCGGTCCCTTGACGTGTGCAGCAAGATGTTTCATATCATTTACCAGTCTGTTGTTGCAAGTGCAAGTGCAATTAAATCTATCTATCGATCAAGAAACATCAGATTTCTTGATTTGACTTCAGTCCATCATTCCACTTTATTTTATTATTATTATATTATGTACTAATTGTAAATTGTTATCTATGTTTTCTCTCATGAGATTTGGAGCTTTGGCTTGTGATGTATGATGAGAATGAACCCCGTCGTGAGTGGGATTGGAAGGAGCTATGTGGATCGGGGTTTATCCTTTTTATATCACTTTAATGAACCTTACTTGTTTGTTAAGCCTCTGTTTTTCTTCTTTACTTCATATGTGGGGACTACATTAAATATGTAGTTGAAATATTAGAGAGATTAAATATTAGAAACACCTTTCAGTGTTACGCAAAACATTTAAACGGCAGCACAAACTACATTCTTCAATCAACACCTCTCTCAAATAGTATCAACAAAAAACGGAATATTATAACCTTCATGAATGTTGGATTTATTTGTTTTAGGTGTTCAAAGTAAACTGGCACGTGTATTATCTTGTACTCTTATACTGACTGCACTGTTCTTTGCTACAGTTCTGTTATTTCTTCACCGATTAATAGATTTTTGCCAAAATAATGTGTGGGATGAGATGCTAAAACTATTCTTAATTCATGTCATTATTGCACAGTGTGCTTGTGAAGAAACAACTTTGGCCTAAAGTGCTTGTTTCAACCTTCCACTAAGCTAATTTCGTCATAGATGTAGACGTAATAGACAGGCACGCGCTTCATTTTTCTAAGTACCAGTTGGCCAGCCTCACCAAAAAAAACAAGTCAAAGTCAAATGTCATGTTTATTTTTAAATGTCGACCTCCACCTTCTCGGGAATTATCAGCGCACTTGTATTCACTGTCCTAAACAACACACGGACAGTGCAGTTGTGTTCTGTGGAGTGTGTTTCTATATCTGAGCCCCTCCTCTCCTGAGTCTGGTCGCTGGAGGTTGATGTCACTGGCTGAGGGAGTCTACAGGACGGACAGGACTCTGAAGATTCACTGAGAGGAGAAAAAGTGGGCGATGTTGCAGCTTGGATCTTGTTTGTGGACATTGTGGAAAGGCTGTTGATACAGTCCAGAGGGCTTCTAGGTATATTCAATCTGAAAGGTTGAGGTAACCTCATCGCCGCAGTATTTTTAGATCACTTCTGAAAAGGAATACAAAAATGTCGTCTCCAAGTCCGGGCAAGAGGCGAATGGATACCGACGTGGTGAAACTGTATCCTTTCCAGAAAATAAACAAGCCTCAATAGCCAAGACTAAAAGACACGTCTTGTTTTATAACAATTGTCAGCTCGCTAATGTTGATGAATTACCGCAGTTGTTCCCGATGGCTGCTGTAAGGATGTATATTATGTGGCTACTAGCTTTGTGAGATTTACAGATTGTGTGAAAAGTGTGTAACGCTAAAGTCTTTGGCGTTCATGTGTGGCTCTAACGTTAGATTCTGCGGTTTGGCAAACGTTAGCTAGCGCACTGTTAAGTTAGCAGAATGGCGAGGAAGCTACACATTTCACGATATTTGTGTGAACTCACTTGCCTGTTAACCAGCGTTAGCTCGCCAGTACGTTAGCAACGCTCTTCTTGTTTGCATCAATCGAGAATTAGCAACGAAATCTGTCGCAATATATAACGTTGGCTGTGAACTCGGTGTTCGCTTTGGACATTGTTAGCTTTAGCTTGGAGGCGATAAGTTAGCCTGTTAGCCAATAATATGTGGTCCCACTGGACTGACAGCACAATGTGAAGGATTAGCGAGGACCTTTTTTCAAATTGGAAACGCTGCTTCGGAAAGACACATTAATTTGTTGGTGATTTTGTAACGTTAATGTCGGGCTAGCTAGTTAGCTGTGTAGCATGCTAAGAGAACAAATAAGGTCGATGTAGCGTAAGGGAGACGATCTTTGACTAATGCAAAGTCGACAGCTAACTACATTCATTTAGGTTAGAGAACAGGAAAAAAACTATTTTGACCCTTTGGGTTTTTTTTATTGTTAACCATATACAAAAAAGCATGATAATTGGGGATAAATTATAATCATAGTGAATAAGTCACGGTTGGCGTGTTTACCACAAATTATACAGTAAAAAGTGAAGCCGAAATATAATTTTATCTCAGTATAGCGATTTTAAAAAGAAAACAAGCTAATATTGTATTTTTCTTTTCATTTTTTTTGTCTCAATAACATCACTCTTTGAAATGTAATGTGACATCACCAAACATGGTGTTGTGTTTTAATGTGTTTACTGCTGACTTGTGTAGTGTTATTGCAATAACTAATCGTCGAATATATATATTTGTATTCTTACTAATTATTTAGTTATCATCTGAAGTTTGCATGAAAGGATTTCTGACAGCGTGAGCAGAATTGTTTTGTTTTTGTCCTGCAGCTAGATGCTGCTCTCTGATTGGACAGCCTGTTACCATCCGGAACATGGTAGAGGGCGGGGCTTCACACACAGCTGATCGAGGAACAACAAGCGTGCTGCATGGGGCACATGCAGGGATGGGGGCTGGGAACATCCAGTCCCCAGGGCTATACTGACGCTGAATATTGAACAAAAGCGTTTTTAAGAACAGTCGGACAGCTAGGGATGAAACAATTAGGCGATTAATTGATTAGTCTTTTAATAGAAGTCACTTACTTTCTTCTTTTTTCTTCTGTAAACGTTGGTCGGACAAAACAAGCAATTTGCACCTTGGCCACTGGGAAATTGTGATGAGGATTTGTCGCCGTGTTCTGACATTTTATAGAGTAAAAAAAAGTTTTTAAAATATTAGTTGAGAATGAAAATAATTCGTTTTTTTGTAACTGTCTGTAGGGAAAATAATTAGCCCTACAGACAGCTTACACAGGGAGACAGCTTTAGTCCTTTATAATTGAGTATGTTATGGTTACAATTTCTAAAAAGGGTATTCTTAAATGTAATTCTGAGTATATGAAGGCTCTATTGCATGGTCATAGTAACTTAGTACATATTTACCACAGGCATGATCTATTAAAAGATGCAAACAAAATGCAAAATTACAAAATAAGCTTGGTTTTGATATTATTTGTATTGTTTCATTTCATTGAAGTCATTCTAAAATATTGATGACAAATCTAAGAGACAGAGAGAGTCACAAAGGAAAAACATGTCGAGATCCATCAGTTCTTATTGTTGTAGACCTTGTTTGAGCAGTTCCCAATCCTGAGTGTAGCACCGTTCAATAGGAGATGCCACACATAGTTTCATGCTGTGGCTTTAAATCAGATATGTTAGATTGAACCACTGTGACAGAGCACAGTTGATTCTGGCCTGCTGCTGCAGCTGCCATTCCTGCTCTCAGATTATTTTTCTGTCCTTACAAACAGGCACAAACACCACATGCACATCAGGCTGGACCAAATGAATTGCCACATGGTCTACTGCAGGTCAATAGATTGTGTCTTTTAAATGTGTAGTTTAATTGCACAGATGGGATAAGAGCTGGCAAACTCAATGTTATGTACAAATTGGGTAAAAAAACAAAAATCTTTGTATCAGAATATAGTGCTGGTAAATCACTGTGCAATGCGAGCTTTTGTCAAAATAAATCTGTTCCTTTGTGTAGTTACATTACTCTTGAGTGAGTTTATGCTTGGGTTTTTATGGATAACTCCTTTGGGGAAAGGCACAAGAGAGAAATGCACATTTCTTCTGCACCACAAGTCTACATCTAAAACCAGTTTTATTTATAGGACCCATTGCCTCAGATGGAATTTAGAGCTACTCTGTCTTCTTGGTCAGTGGTTTGCAAACCTTTTTTCTATTGATTGACTGAGCTTTTTAAACCTTCTACTCTGCTAGATGTTTACTGTTTGTTTGCCTCTTGACAATTAAGTAATCAAGCTGTGAAGTGTTCAGCAGTTTGGCTAAATTAGCATCCGTACGTTACCCCGATTAGATTGTCAGGATAGATGTGACAGAAGGATTTATGACAGGGGGAGGAAACAGGGTGTGACAGTTCCTTGTGTGGTTTTTGTGTTTTTTTTCTCCATCCTTCATTGTGTCAGGCTCACACAGTTGTTGGTTGAACGTGTTCGACCTTTCTGTGTTGCTGTCAGACAGTTGACTCACGTCTCACGTCTCTTGTTGTCACCACACGCTGTGATTATGACACATCCTCCCCACCCAAGACACCTTCCATCTTCTCCAGCTGGAGTTACCTGCAGAACAGGTGAAGGTTCCCTAAATGCAGGACAAATATGCTTAATACACTGAGCCTTAGCTCAGCTATCTTCATGTTTGATACGCTGGTATGCTGTGTTGAGTGTGAGGCTGTTTTGTTTTTAAGAAGACCTGTTGGTTTAGTTTGTCTGACACTGCAGTATTGGTCACTGCCGTGGCTCATGTTATTGATCCTATGTTTGATCTCTGCTCAGAAGTTCAGAGAGCAGTTTGACCAACCTAAAATTCAGACACAGCAGCTCAGCCTGTTTCTGATTCATTTTTATCTAAAGTGTTTGCTGTTGTTTGAATTCTCTGCCTCTCCTGTTGCTTGTTTTTTTTCGGATTTTTGCCTTTTCCTTAACCAGCTGTCAGCATTGAGAGCAAGCATGAGGTCACCATCCTCAGTGGACTCAATGAGTTTGTGGTCAAGTTCCATGGACCACCTGGAAGTAAGAGCCTCCTGAAATTGACCTATTTTCACATTGATTCTCCTTCTCATTGACCCGTATTTCACCAGTGTGCTGTAACTTTAATCAGCAATGAGTCAGGGTTCCAGGTCAGGGACACTGTTGTAGTTTGGGAATATGTTTCAGTCAACTGATCTTCCTTTTCTTTCAAGCGTCATATGAAGGAGGTGTGTGGAAGGTCCGAGTGGACCTACCAGATAAATACCCCTTTAAATCACCATCAATAGGTGGGAAATATTTCTGTTAAGTTTTGTAATGAATACGCCTTAACATCTATATATTAAATCGTACTCTACCATGATTAAAACCTGCTTTCTTTTTTTGACAGGATTTATGAATAAAATCTTTCATCCCAACATTGATGAAGCGTAAGTAGGCCTACAGTATTTCAAGAAGGACTCTGCAGAGGTTAATGCTTATGGCAAAGAAGGAATTGATTCTTTGGAATTGATTGTTAATGGCAGCAACCTGAGAGTTGCATACAAATAATTTCATAGTTCTAAGTGTTGCCTGATGTCCTGTTGTTTAGCACATAAGAGATGATTCATACTATCCAGGAAAAGCTGATGTTTCTTTCTTGTTCAGGTCACCTCTGCCTTGCTTTCACAACCTCTGATTGGCTAATATGTTGTGCTCACTGTGTTTTGTTTTTTTTCAGGTCGGGAACGGTGTGTTTAGATGTCATTAACCAGACATGGACAGCTCTCTACGGTAGGTCACAGCCGCAGCTCTCGTTGTGACGGCTTCATATGGTTTCGCCAGTTAATCTGACTGACGGTAATAGTCAATAAAAAGGCGCACAAAGCGAGCAGCTTATACCTCTACAGTGCAGCTTCAGGCACAGCATCTCAGGTTAATCAGCTTTTAAAAAAAAAAAAAAAAAACACTGCTTGTATTGAGGTTGTGTGTTGGACACTGACTTTCTGTTCAAGTGAGCTTTAGGATGAACGTAAAACTCCTAGTGCCCAGATTTAGGCTTCTGGCCTTTATGGGCAACAGATGCGTTATCTCAATAGTATGTCAGAGTTAAAAAATATGTTTTATACTGTTGGACTTGATGGCAAAGGGTGCATTTGTTTTAAATTTTGAAACCATTAATGTTTTAAAGAGAGGGCGAGGGAGGGAGTGGTCTGAGAATGTGTCACAGCTGAAGAGGGACAGCTGAGAAACAGCTAAGTTGATATGTTCTTGCTTTTGATCCACAGCTTTGTTTGTTTTTAGACACGTGTTCGTGAAAACCCAGATAAGTATTTGTGTATTTAGAGGGGGCGCTGTGACACCGGTGTGATGAGCAGTTATACATAATAATATTTAGTTATGATGACTAACAGTTGAGCAAATGGAAGAATACAGTTAGGATGAAGTGGCATTATGCTTTTGTTAAAGTGTTACTGAAACCAGAACATCACAATAATGTATTGAGTTGATATGTGTGATATTTAATTTAGGTTTATCGCAAAAAAAAATCCAGTACTTGTTTAATTATTTATCTGAAAGTTATTTTAGGCTGACCGACAGATATCCTCAACTGCAGCTGAAGACATTTTCAGATACACAACAAAAGCCAAAAATGGTTGTACAATCTTCAGCTCTGACTTTTTTTCTACTAATTGTATAACTTCCAAACTCATTTTCATTAAGAAAAAAGTTCATGGGACATAATGCTAGTTTCTGTCACCCTTACTTGCACCTGATAATGGACTGACATGTAAGGTATTTGTACATTTCACGTCTTATTTTCTTCCTTTTTACACGTTTGGAGCTGTGCTAAAACGCAGGTGACCCGCACTCAATACTGTTCCTGAACGCATCCCTGGTAGACACAAACATAGCACTGAAGCTGCTGCGGCCCCTCTTGTGTAGACAGTGTGTTGGATCTAAATGTGTTCTCTATTTTTCAATACAGAACATAGTATATGTATATACACACAGCAAGGTTACATACTATAGATGGCAATTCAATGAGAGCAGCTACTTCTCAGTCTTTACATAGGTTGATTACACCTGACCAGTAAACAATGTAACTATAGAGCCATAGAATTGAACATTTCGTGACAAGAGAGACCTCTAGTGGATCGTGTTGTAGTTTCACACACGATGACTCAGTGTTGGAGTGATGATCTCATCCAGCTAGCTGAAATTTCTCTGTAGCTTTGTTGTTCTCTGTACTGACTAATCTTTCTCACCATATCCTGTAGACCTCACAAACATCTTCGAGTCGTTCCTCCCTCAGCTGCTCGCCTACCCCAACCCCATCGACCCCCTGAACGGGGACGCAGCTGCCATGTACCTGCACAGGCCAGAGGACTATAAACACAAGATCAGAGGTAGTGCACTAGTCTCTTACACTGAAAACCTGATGTTGAGATAAAAAAAAAAGTTAGTGTAGGGTTTCACCTGTTTTTCTCAATATATCTGCATTTGGAGAATATGTGTAGGCCCAGAATGCAACTCTTTGCAAAGAGCAAACTTGCAACCAAAATACAGTTTGTTCTTCCAGTAGTTTAGATCAGGGATTTCTGTCGAGAGTTGAGATGACGAGTCAACCATAGAACAGACAACATTGTCATCTGTAATGCAGAAGGTGTGTGTGCATGTGAATATTAATGGAAACAGGTTGTATTTTAACCAAACTAGGAAGTTTTCCATGAGATATTATTTAACGAGGACAGGACTTGGAGAAATCAAATCTCAAAACAATCTCGACTCAAGGTTGCACACACTTGCTTGTTCTGGAGATTTAAACCACAGCCCAAAAACCATCCAAAATGTTGCTTAGATTTTAACGGCATTTCCAGAAAATCTGCAGACAAAATTGTGAGTTAATGTGCGTTTCCATCAACACGTTGGGGCTAATTCTCCAGTCATGTGTCATATAACCATGAAAAAAAAAAACATTATTATTGATACACCAGGTTTTCCACCTCAACCAAGCATAAAAATGCATGTGATATCATTGTCTTGTTTGCGGCTTAGTTCCATAACAACTGCGCAAACTCAGTGTGCTGATGAAGATCATGTGATACATTTGAAAGCCCCTGAACATGTGAGAAAGTGGACCTTGAGTTGAGTTTTTCTTTTTTGTCTTTTTTAAATGCTGTAAACTTTGACTACAGTTGATCCAGGGCTCAAACGATCTGTTGGTGTGTCTGAAAGTGTTAAAAGTTGTTGCCAGGTTGCTGTGGACGTCACATGGACTCAGTCATCCGCCTGTCTCCCTCTTTTTTCAGAGTACATCCAGAAGTATGCCACAGAGGAGGCTCTAAAGGAGCAGGAGGAGGGAGGGGGCGACTCCTCTTCCGAGAGCTCTATGTCAGACTTTTCGGAGGACGAGGCTCAGGACATGGAGTTGTAGTGAAGCTGGCCGACTCCGTCCCCTTCACCTCACAACAGACTGTCATTTCCTAAAGAGCAGAAACTCAGTGCTATATTCATATTTAAACAAGACAATTTTTTACAGCAACACACGGATTTTTATTGCTATACAAGGATTTGCAGTATGATATTGCAGAATATTAACTCTTATTTAGGAATTCATGACCACCTGCCCTTCACCCTACTCTTCGCCCCAAGAGCCTGTTTAGATCAGAAAGGAGTGCATCATTCATTTCCATGATCTTTAGTGACTTCAGTCAAGGCTTTCCATCCTGAGCAGTGAGACCAACGCAGGACGATTGACAGAACAAATTCTTTTTCCTTGTCTTTATTCAACATTTTCCGACAGAGGACTGCAGGATGACAATCCACAATTTCTGAGCGGTCTTAAACTTCAAATGAGTGGATTTGCTTCTTTTTTTTTTGTTTAACTGTCTCCTTTCATTTTTTCGGGTACTGCGGCCCAAAGGAGTCGTCATTACAATCATCACGTCTGAAGACCACAGCGCGGCCGTGTGTTCATCGTGTACAGACTGGTGTGGCTGCAGACAGACGGCCTCTCTGACAGGACTGCCCTCTGTGCAAACCTGCTGACACGTCTCTCACACACACACACACACACACACACACACACACACACACCATCAAACAACCAATGCATCAACCATGAGAATGCCACAGCACGTGTGTGTGTGTGTGTGTGTGTGTGTGTGTGTGTGTGTGTGCGCGCGTGCGTGCATGCATGCATTAATGTTATCCAGGGAGAATCATGGCATATTGATAACCTGTGTTGTACTGACTCCTGATGCTCAGCAGAAATCAGAAGAGAAGGTTCACCATCCTGATCCTTCTCCTCTTCAGCACCCATCTCCTCCTCTCCGTTTTAGGAAAGTGTTCGTCATTCTCTGAGTATCTTTGTGTATTGTGGCATGACCCAGAAGTAAAGTTGTGTAGGGCTTTGTGGAGCTGCATCGCTGTAGACACGGGGAGGACACCTGTGTGCAGGGCCTCTGTGAGACGGACGGGGTTTGACAGGGTTTGGTGTGGTTTCTCCAGGTCCTTGTTGAATTGTTGAACTTCTTAACTTTGCCTATTGCTTGTGTTGAACTATAATAGGTGTTTGACTTGCGTAGGGATAGTTAGTTTCTTTTTTTTTTTGCAGGTGCTGAATCCTATCATAATGTATGGTTTAATAGTTATATAACACACTAGTTTAAAGACTTATTGTCCTGTAAAGATGAGGAGAGTTAATACATTTTTTGTCTGTGGGATGACTCTTTGTTGAATCAGATCCTCCAAAGACATGTTGCACCCCTTTGCTCCCCTGTACCCCCTTCTTATGCAAATGTCCCATCAAAGGTCATTTACGTTGTCAGACAGAAGTGCTCTTTGTTTCAGCCATCCAACAATGTTGTGTTTACTTTTTCATGCTGTTGATGGCCAGATGTTTTCCAAAATGGTGGGACCAAAATCTAATGGATCTACGAGCTTAGTTTCATAAATATCTCCGCAAAAAACAAGGAAATCCTCTTCAGACTGGAATAGTTTACGCTGAGCTTAAGTGAAAAGATAAATGAGTAATATTCCTCAAAGTGTCAAACTCTTGAGTGGAACTTAAATTCAGGAACAGGTTTCTTCTTCTTCAGAGGACCGTTTAAAAGCTTGTGTCCTGGTTTACCCCTGGAAAGATTCATGTGCCTGTTGGCACCTGAGCGGAGGAGGCGTTCCCAGAGCAGTGACTGTTTACTGTTAAATTTTCTGATGGTATGTGGGTCTGTGTTTTAGCACATGCTTGAAGCCTGATACACATTTGTAACAAGCACTCATCGCTTTGCAATCAGTTTGTATAATGAGTTATTTTTGGAAGGAAACAAGAATTTGAATCTTATTTTATCACCATCAAAATGGGATTTTTGTTGTTTGGAGAAAAATGGAATAGAAATTTAAGTAATACTCTCTTTATAATTGTTTAAAATGATATCTTTCATAGTGTCTTGCAAGAGGGTTTACCTTTGTTTGAGAATTAACATAGGTTGGTGAAACTGTCATTAAAAGAAATCTGATTAATAGCCAATAAATGGCTCTAATTAGCCTTATTAACCAAATATATGTTGGTGTAGGTCTTGGGACTACATGATGTCAGTCAATTGTCATTTGCAACAAAAAACAAACCACTGTCCAGCCTTGTTATTTGTCATTATCTGGATTCATCAGTGTATTATGTATTTTTTATTAATGAGACGCATATATTTGATGCCTATAATTTGAATGTTTTTATTTTTGTCTTTTAAGCCCTATGTCCAGGTTACAAGTTGAGATATCCCTGATTTTTAAAAAGCAAAAAATGAATAAATGTGCTTCCCTTGTAACTTGAAGAAGGAAATAAACAACAAAAAAATACTATATGAACTACTGTATTGTGCTTGTGTGTTTGACATTGTGTTAGATTGCCTAAGGCGAGGTAAGAAACAACTCTTTGCCATTTATTCTCAAGTTTTTCATCTTAATCAAATGTGTGATTCAATTTGTCTGATTTGTTGGATTTAATTTTAACAGGCCTTGGGACTAGTCACAAGTAATGTATTTAAAGCCATGTGCTCAGGCAAAACGGTGCTATTCTGGGGGACATTGACTGATTATAACGTCTCTCTTCCATCCACTAGATGGCAGTCCTACTGTCTGACTTCTACACTGTAGAAGTTTATATGGATGAGGTCCACTTACAAAGTTTTAGATAAACCTTCATTAATGATTATTTTCATTTTTAAAGACCCCCCAGATTTAATTTTTAAACATAAGTGAGGAAAAACAACCCAACCTATTAAATTGAAGATTCAAGATTCTTTATTGTCATACAAGTCACACTCATGCTATTGTTCGAAATTGAGTACTGAGGTCCCGATTAAAAGCCGACAAATTAAATAAATCGTGTTTTCCTTCATATCTGTAAGAAATGATACATTATCATATAAACTTTTCATGTTTTCTGTAGTTGTCTTTGTTTATGCTGAGTCCTTCTTGGGAAAAGGCCTTTTGAGATGTCAGAAGGAAAAGTACAGGTGTAAATAAAGTTATGGCTGAATTCCATTTAGCTGCTTCAGTTTCAGGGTCCTTGTATTCTGCACGCTGTCCTGGCTCACTGGTCATAATAAAGATGAAAAGGCTCATGGTAAATCAAAAATGTCAAATTATGATGATACCATATCATTTAGATTTAGTACGTGTTGACATTTTATCTCAATTGAACATACTATCTCATAATTATGAGTTACCATAAGAATAAAAAAAAAATCTGCCTAACTCTTCATATTTATTTCCTTCTTTTTCTGGCATTATTTGGTTTCTTTTCTTCCAAATTGGGAGTTGGTGAAGTGAAGTTATCCATATGCTGTTCTGTGCTGAAATAAGTAAATGAATGAATGAATGAAGGAGGCCCTCCTGCATGCTGAGACACAGGAGTATGACGCTCTTCTACAGGCCGACAGTTGTTTATAATGAAATTATAAATTATTCATTGTTGTGTGGCCATGCAGCCTCTTTCTGAGCACATTCAGGTTTCTTCTTTCAGCATCAGTTTAATTTGACTGGAGGGTAACGTCACATTCAGTAACACAGATTAGGCGTTTGACCATTGTGGTTATTTTCTCCAGAAACTCATTCTTTATAGGTTTAAGAAGTAGTTTAAATGTAAATGCGAATTATTTTTGGATTACCAGCTTTGTATGAGAGTGATATTAGTTGTCCTTTCTGTTCTGTGGCTCAGATTAGAAGAAGAAAGTTCTCAGAAAATGTATTTTAAAGAAACATTTTTACGCTGTTATTAATGCAGCCTTTTATGGTTGAGGTGAAGATATTTAGAGGGGAGCACAGTTCTTTTTTGTATCACTGGAATTGGGGGGGGCTACTTTTTAAGATCGGCAACTGCAACGATAGACAAAACCGAGTAATGGAGAGCTCCATGAGTATTGAAACAGCTATTAATATATAATATATAGTAAAGTTATTTGTGAGTAACGCGAGCAGCATCGCTGTGCAGAGGGCGGCGAGAGGCTGCTGGCCGGCTGCGCCTCCTTCATAATGTATGGAGAGGACAAAGGACGCACGGGTGGATTTCAGCGTCAACTTTGAAAGAGTCGTAACCCAAACCTGTCCTATCCCACTCTGACGAATTCACGTCAGCTGAAAGGATGATGCCTCTTTTTCCACCTGCAATCTGTCTAATAATCACCGACAGCAGGTAAATGAGCCCTGCAGCGACCTTTGGGTGCCGGTATATAACGAGGAGCAGAGGAGGCCTGGGCTCGGAGAAACTTTTGGTCCCGTCTCAGGGATGAGACACAGCGGAGCTTCGGGCCTGGCTGCAGCGCGGTGCCACACCCGGTGGATGCTGGTAGGTCTGCTGTGTAGTGGCAAACATCAGGGTTTTGTCATGTAGCATGTAAAGTGTTGAGTGAGCAGGTTCGGCTAAATGAAAGATAGGAGATAGAGTTGGCCAATTTTCTGCGTCTGACATATCTTAAATCTTAATTACATTAGGTTTAAAGTAGCATGTCATTGTGAGTGGCACCACTCTTCTTTATTTCAGGCTTGTATGGCTAGTGTAGATATGATGTAATTACTTTACTGCCGTGTGACCATAATCATTTTGTTTGCAGTACACCAAACTAACTTGGTTTGCTTTAAATTACCAATCAGCCCGGTTTTCCACAGTCCGTCATCGTCGCCACTGCAGAGCGCGTCCTGTGCGTAAAAGGCGTAAAAAGATGTGCCGTAGGCCTGCATATAGAAGCAGCAGAAGGAGAGGGAGGAGGACGGCGTGGATTATTATACTGCCAGGGGGTTAAGATGCTTACCAACTAATTACCTGTCCACTAAAATCCCCTACCATACAGCCCAAACAAACAGCCACAATCCGCGAGGGACTGAGAGCTGGAGACAGTGTGGACCAGCGGGCTAAAGACGTGCCAAAGTACCAGTTGGTCCAAGGGAAGCCCACCGCCTGGCTATTTTCTCATCTTTGACACAATTAAATGGCGGTCTGGTTGTGAATGTATTCTGCTGCTGGATGCTTTTGGAGGGTCAACAGAGACGTTTCTTCTGGTCGTTTCATAACTAAAGTGTTGTTGTGTGCATTGAAAATATTGGATCATCTTTGAAAGGTAAGAATCAGCCCAACACTAGGTATCTAAAAAGAATCCGCAGGCCTCCACAATATGCATGGCAAGATCTTGCGTAACTTTTTGGTAAATGCATGCACTCCCTTTCAAAGTGAGCGTAATCAGGCTGTCACTTATTCCTCATGTTATTATAATGAGTGTGTGTAAAATAAGTAGTGGTTTATGACATCTATGCGTGATCATCACAAGGTAAACAAATACAAATGGAGAGTTAGTGCTTTTGTTTTCTGCAAAAGAGCTTTAGACTACGCCACAGTTTTAGTAGAGATTTGAAGATTTCAAAGGAATAGATTATTATCCATTAAATTACTTTTATGAAGGCAGTGAGTAATATTGTTCTACTGGTGAACTATCAATAAATTGTCACATGTACCTTTAGTTCCATCGGTCATTAGTATGAACTAATTACCATCACAAATAATGCGACCATCACTCAGTAGTAAGAACAACCAAGATAGGAGCAACTAAAAACATGCAACTAAACGCAGCGACTTCAGGAGCTTTCTGCTCTCTCTCCCTGAAGCTTTTTACTCTATTGATCTCTCCCGGAAACGGGAAGATGAGCCCTGCTTTGGGACCCATTTGGAGCATCTCAAAAATCACTTAGCGCATCATTCCCTACAGCCAGAATCAATCTGAGCAGACCTGCTCCTCCACCAGGATCAGGAGGGATGTCATGGAGGCCAGAAATGTCCCAAAAATACCAAAGCCAACAATAATCCTAAACTCTTATAAATAAGTTCTCATTTCTATAAAGAGTTTGCTAAAGAAACTGGGTGAATTAGGGAGTAAGCACCACAGGCTTGTCTGTCCCAGTAGCAGATGGCATGGCTGGATTTACTCCCCATCCTGTGTGGTGGACAAACCAGAGACAAGGGAAGGGCGCTATTCACTCTGATATCTCAGTCTGATTATTTCCACTCTGCACAGGACTGTAAAGACAAGACTCCGCAAACTTTAAAGAGAGTTTTACAAGCAGACGTAAAAGTAGATTGTTAATGTGGGGCTGCACTTATATCTCCTCCTGTTCTGTGTATGGCACTGGTAGAATTCACTGTCACAGCACACTATCAGTGAATTACCATAGGGCCATAAACAGAGTAGAGACAGAACCACACTGCCCATGTCCGTGTCCCCATCTGCTTTGGCTTTAAATGTGAAACCAGCCGACAGGTCTTCTCTTCACCAAGTGACTTTTCCCATCTTCTTTGCCCATTTTGGCACTAGCACATTTTTGCTTTGTCTCTCGTTGCTTGGGCAATCATGTGTAGTGCCAATATGGGACAAGACAGACACTCAGCTGTTCCAAATATTCTGGCATCTCTAGTGTTTTTTCTGTTATCTTTGTGAGGGCGGGAGAAACATAGAGAGAGGAAGAAGGAGGGGGACGGGGAGGATGAACTATGGATCTGATTGATTACGCAGTCCCTCTCAGATATCACTGGTTACCATGGAGGCTTGTGCTCTATCTATGAGACGCTGTCCTGTGTAACCTGAACCCTACTCGTCACACAGATCTGATGACCGTGACGGGTGCACTCTCCCACAGTGTTTGGCAATGGTAGAACTCACTCTGGTGGGCTGGAAGGATCCGGTGGTTCTAGACTTGCCAACAACTGACTGAGAGCTTTAACCTGCCTTCCACCATCCCAGGACTCATCACTGGAAGAGGATTACTTTATGTTTAGGAATGTGTGTTGGACAGCCTTTATTCACACATGCAGGCCTGGAGGTAACTAATGGTCATGGGGGGCAGGTTGAGGGTGAGGGCTTGGTTGGTGGCTGTGTGAGTGACTGCAGGCGGAGCAGTGAGGGGTTCAAACTTAACCATCCCCCCCTGAGCGTTCTTGCAGTCTCAGAACACTAAAGAAACTCCGCAAGGACACAAGAAGTTCACCAGTTCTGAGAGGAATAAGAGAACAAGCCACACAGAGAAAGTCCAGTAAGTCTGGTTAGGAAAACCAGAGATTATAAATCCTCTTTGTCCTGCCTCTCTCCTCCCTCAGATGTAGGTTGTGCCCTCGGGGTCCTCTTTGGCCACACTTAGCTGATCATGACATCAAGCCCTGAGTGTAATCTTCAACCTCAAACACTAAAGATATGCACCAAAGGAGACTTTTGACCATCAGGCTGTAACCCATAAATCCATTCACAGACCATTAAGCACTGACTTGAGGATCATCTGCCGTCAATAAATCAATTATGTTCATGTGATTGGTTGTGAAACCTGCAGCTGAAGGTGTGTAGGTGTAAATCCTCAATGTTGAGGATTGAGGATACAAAGAGGATACAAAGATCTGAGATGAGGCGCTGCAGAAGTTCATGATGTTAGTGCTGCGTCAAACCATAAAACCCCACAGACAATTTGGAAAATGCATCATGATAAACTCCTGTTAATTATGTTACTTCCTCAGTGATGTTTCTGGGAAAGTGCAGAGGGGTTTACTTTTTGCAGTTACATAAACTACACAAGTTGATTTTTTGATGATTCTGATCATTTGTAGAGTCAAACTGCTTAAATCCTGACTGTTTTACACCTAAAGGTATTGAAATAAAACGATTTTGTATTTCTCCATACAATTAAATTCCTTGCAATGTGGGGAAGGCTCTAAAACAGAATTAAGACAATTGTGTATGGAGGTACATTTTATAGAAAATATGTTTTGAACTACTATAAAAAAGAGCTACGTGTTTTTAAAATCATAGTTGTGGCCTTGCAACTTTATTTTACAAAAGAAGCCTATGTTTCCAAAAATGCCAAATATTTCTGGTAGAATTACAGTAAAATGTGTATAAGATGGTGCACTAAAACATGTACAATCTCTCCATGGATGTTACGCAGTGTTTAAAATTGTATCTTGGATTTAAATATTTCACTTATTATAAATACGCTAGCTTAATTAAAGCACATATGGAATACACTATATGTGATTTAAGTGTAACAATGTGGAAAAAAAGATTTACCACATTTTAAGCAACTTAAAGGGGATTATTAGAGGTCTTACGTTTTGAGTGGTTAAAGTATGAAAATAAAGATATTAATAAAGATAAAGAATAAGAGATATTGCGGCCAGGGGGAAGTCAGAAAGGAGGGATAATGGAGGATAAATGGAGAAAAAGACAAGAGAAGAATCTCTGTCTGTTATTTAGTATTTTATCATAAATTAGCTGCAATTCTCACTAAAGTGCAGTACATTCAAACAAAGACAAAACTCATCACTGGTAGAACGACGTCTGTGATGGTTTGGTGGGACTGAGCGATCAGCAGCTGATATATGTTCATCATGTTTCAAGGTGATTGCTGTGAGAGTCCATTATGGCGGACTGCAGAGGATGTGAGGTTAAGTGGTGCCAGTGGACGCAAAGAGAGGAAGGAGGGAGGCTGACACGCTGACAGCTGGTACGAGTGATTAGACCGTATAGTGATGCAGGGACGGCATCCAAGCTCTTTAGGGAGAATCCCTAACAGGGAGGAGGTAAGGACACACATACACACACACACACACACACACACACACACACACACACACACAGAATGCTGATACACAACTTCCTGGTTGCTAAAACTGCCTTTAAACTGAGCACACAGGTCCAACAGCGAATAGGCTGCACAGACCATCTGTCATTCTCAGCGACACCGACCAATGGATTATCAGCAGCTCCGCCCCAGGACACACACACACACACACACACACACACAACCCCCCTCTGACTATGGTATACTGGTAATACAGGAGAATGAGTGGTGTCATTAGATTAGATTGGGTGTGGAAGTGAATAGCTCTCCTCATTTATCTTTTACACTAATGGCTGTTTAATTGCTATTGTCTTAACTGTTCTTTTGTCCTGTATATTATTGTGTTACTTGTTTTTTATAATAAAGGTATTTTACACTAAAAGCATGCTGTACATTTATTTATCGTTCAGAAAATTATGTTAGAATACGTGGAAGACTGCTTCCTCATGTGGCCAAGATAAGGTGCAAATACTGATGATTTATTGGTGGACTGATTCATTTATTGTTTCTGCTGTTACACAAAACGTCTCTGTTGCCCCAAAGAAACACAGTGTACAGTTCAATAAGTATCTTCAGGCCATGCCATGGTACACACACACACACACACACACACACACACACACACACACACACACAGGGAGACTCTGGATTACAGTAATCCAGGGAGAGGGGAGTATTTTTAGGACTTCATGATCACAGACAGACAGGATGCAACAATCGAGGAAAACAGATAATGATTGTCACATGACCAGCTGGGTCTTGGTCTTGGATCAGAGTTAATTACGTGGCGTCTAGCAGGAACCAAAACTAATTCTGATCGCTACAGCGTAAAGCTGCTGTAGGTATCGGAGGATTTTTGTGAACTCGTGATAATAAAACTTTGCCCCAAAACCAGGCAACACTGTTGGCAAAGAGATACTGTGTGTTAGGCTTATTGCTTATAGCTTTTATCTTAGTGCCGAGAAAAATCCTAGATGAGGTGTGTCTGTTGGAGTAGGAGGTTCATTTAACACATACTGGTGCTAAATATATTAACAACAGGATAAACAGTGACTCCTTCAAATGTCACAAATATAATCAATCATGATCACAGACAATAGCGCTCTTACGCCCCCAAGTGGGGAAACGGTCACTCATGATTCTCTGCAGTCTTTGCAGGACTACTGAGTGAGCTGCTTCCTCCCAGCAGGTTCAGCCATTCATGTTTGTTGAGAATAATTTAGAGTTTAATAGGATAAACCTGTATGGGTAAATACAGGCTAAAAGCTCAACAAAGTAAAATATTCTTCATACTTTTCTGAATTTGTGCTCAGAGGTACAAATTTAAAATTACATTACATTTAGGCATTTAGCAGATGCTTTTATCCAATGCGACTTCCAAATAAGAGCTTTACATAAAGTGCATAGAAATGCATTTCTATTTTTGTTATATTAAAAGTAAGAGACAGAAACGCAGTGAAAATCTTTGAGAAAGAACAAAATGGTTCTTTTTATTCTGATATATTATGTGTGTTGTAACTACAATGACCTTTAAGAGCATTAAGTCAGTGAAAACATGTTAAGGTTTAGCGTTGTGGTGTTGATGGTTCACTGTTTACTCAACAAGGCATCAGATATCAAACAGCAACAAAACTGAACAGTGATCAGCTCACTATTTGGGGTTTATACATCAACTAGCAAAGAGTTAATTGTCAAGTGCATTTGTTAATCATTTTAATAGACTGTCAGAGGCTTCATATAAAGTTAATAATTTATAATAAAGTTTAGGTAAAAGTGGTAATGTCAGATTTGAACTATTTAAAATGTATACAACTGACTGATGTCAACTTGTAGTTTTCATGTGGTCGGTTAAATATATGCTAATTATTGCTGTTCCAATTAATAAATGGTCAAATTGTTATTATTTCAAGGAAAAGAGTAAATAACTCCCATTCAGCACTTTGCATTTCTCTTCATTTTAACTCTTTTAGATTCAATTCAGAATCCATGGTGATTACATTCAGAATGCTGTGAACATTTATAACCAGTAAATAATACATAAAACAGATACAACCGCACACATAAAAATCAGTCTTTATCCACTGTCTCTCCACAATATTGCATCTGGGTGAGATTCAGACTGTAATAATAATAAACCAAAATAAAATCCACAACAGCAGGTCTGACAAGCTTCTGTCTTTCAGCTTTTTGTCCAGAGGGTTAATACCTATTTGAAAAAGGATTTTTGTTAAATACAACAACAACGAAACAGTCATATGAGCGTGTTGTTTGTGGGTAAGAAAAACTGCACTTGTCCCCACCTGTAGTAGTTGGGTTTGAAGGGTCCGTGCTTGCTGATGCCCAGGTATTTGGCCTGTTCATCAGTCAGCTCTGTGAGATTAGCATCAAACGTCGGCAGGTGAAGAGTGGCCACAAACTCATCTGAAATTAGAAAGATACAGGGCTTTATCATTTCTGAATATGAAGGTTTGAAATACAAGAAAGGTAACTGTTTTAGGATAATTTAGCTGAGGACTTGCCCATCTTCTTTGGCAGCAGGTAGACGTCCTGTTTGTATCGTCCCTCTGGAGCGCTGAACAGCTCTATGAGAGCCAGTGCCTGACAAACGATGGTGAAAGTCTCTGTTAACACAGCTACAGGTGAACTACAGACAATTCCTCTGTAATACATTTAGAAAAGAATAAAAAAAAAAAGATGCTTCAACTATTTTACTGAATACTCTAAAGTAAACAACACAAATCATACCTGAGTTGTTGCGGTGATGGAGAGGACAAACGAGGGCACTGTGGAGCAGCTCAGATTCAACAAACGTCCCTGAGATAACATTTAAAAACTCTTAAAAACGTAACACATTACATACTGTCATGTGACAGCAGCCACTGATTAAGACTTCTGGAAAGTGTATTATCACAAATAATTATGTAGTATAGTCCTCCAGTATCCCTCTGCCTCCAGTGCTGCAACCCCTTCAGCACTATAACACCACTGTGCGGCTATATTTCACAATAAATAGGTTTCTCTACATTATTACTTGGTGCTTGTGTATAATAATAATAATAACTACAATAAGAGTATCATCACCTCAGCCAGCAGGACGATTCTCTTGCCTTCAGGCCAGATAACATGGTCCACCTGAGGCCTCACATGCTCCCACCTCAGTTCTGCAGTCCGGAGACTCGCCTGAGAAGCAAGAGTCTATATTTTACACACACAAGCATACGCGTATACAGGTTTATACCCACATAGATAAATGTGCATAAACACACACACACACACACACACACACACACACACACACACACACACACACACACACACACACACAGTCTACATTCATACCAAATCTATTTCACTGCTGGAGTGTCCCATGTTGCAGATTATGCAGCCATTCTTCATTCTGTCCAGATGTTCTCGCCCCACCACGTTTTTATTGCCTGTAGAGAAACAAAGCAAACTGCAACTGTACTGATGCTCTTAATAAGAGCTAATATTATTCAGCAGAGGCCGGCAGTTACCTGTGCAGGTGATGACCACGTCTACCTGTCTGACCACTTCACTCATTTTAATCACTCTGAAGCCGTCCATGCTGAGAGGAGGAGAGTGGAGGGTGGGGTGGGGAATACACTTTTTAAAACAATAGTTCATGAAGTTTGGCTCCAACGTTTCATTGAAAGAGTGAATCACATTTTACATTTCTGTGCTGATAAAAGCAACCTCCATTCATACCAGGCCTGAAGGGCACAGATGGGATCCACTTCTGTAACGTGCACAACAGCACCCAACGCTTTCAGGGCAGCACAGCAACCTTTGCCAACCTAAAAGGGGAGAGGCAAGAGATTGCTTAAATTATAATTATTTTATACGTCACATGTGTACAGTAGCACCGGAAACATTTATTGTTTACTGACCTCTCCATATCCGCACACAACCACCTGTTTTCCTCCAAACATGACGTCTGTGGTTCGTTTCAACCTGAAAGAAGAGTTCAACACAGTCAGGCTGTTGCTCTGTACTGTATCAGTGGGTTGTACCTGTTTATGTTCACAACACGAGTCATTACCCGTCTAGTATGGACTCCTTGCAGCAGTAAAGATTGTCAAATTTCTGCTTTGTCACTGAGTCGTTAACATTTATTGCCGGGACACACAGCCTGCCTGCCTTTGACAGCTGGTATAACCTGGAACGTAGACGGAGACTTGCGACTGAGCAGGACAATGACTTTGTGAACTTGTGGGAACATCACTCAAGTTTTGTGTGTGGAACTGACCGATAGATGCCCGTAACACTTTCCTCCACAATTCCTTTGAGCTTCTTGAACAGGCTTGGATGCTTCTTATAGATCCAGTGGGTCAGGTCGCCTCCGTCATCCAGAATCTGACAAGAGTGGAAAAAACAATTGCATATTAGTGCATATTAGACACAACATTTAACATAACCTGAACACCAAAAGATCTAAAACTGAGTGTGTGACTGCATTTTTGTAATAATTAGACAAAATACACATGTAGTAAAATGCCTGATATAGGAAAAATTCTTTCTTGTACAAAACTACGTTTCTTTGAGAATATGTTGAATTTGTTTTTTAGTTGTCAAGCACCAGATGTCAAATGCCACCAAACTTCATTTTACTGTGGTGAACTACAGTTAATCTCCTCAATTTTTGGCCAATCAATCTTAAAATGAATCCTGAGAGTACTGTCCATTCTTTGCTTTCATGCCATATCTCTGTGACAGATCACAGTACCATGTTGGGTTGCCAGGTCTCAGCGCTGACACATTGGTTAATACACCACCAGAAGTCATCCTCTGATTCTCCTTTCCACGCGAACACTGAGGTGCCTGAGATAAAGATCAGATGATATATAATCAAGAGAAAGTGTCACAGTCCCGTCCTGCAGCCACGCACTCTCATCCCCAGCCCTCTGCCTTATGCTCTTTATTGGTCCCTGTCTCCAGCCCCTGCTCACTCCTCCCAGGCCTTTCTTTCAACTTCCCAGACCTGCCATCCCCGAGCCGTCCACCAGAGGCCCTTAGACTTTTCCGCCAGACTTCCTCATTCACCTGTTCACTTTTTTTCACTCACCACATATACCAGCCCAGACCCTTTGTTCCTTTGCTGGTTCATGCTAGTTTCCATGTGTCTTGTTGCCATGTACCTTGTGTTGTTGCCTGTAGCCTGAACCTGACCTCAACTTGCTTGCCTTCATCTGTCTACTGGTTGCCTGCCTGCCTGCCCTGTATTTCCTGAGTTGTGACAGACAGAAAGTTAGAATGAGTCAGGTTTAGACGGTCGTACCTCCATCAGCCAGAGCCGCAGCCACGGCGTTCTGAGTGGAGAAGATGTTACAGGCTGCCCAGCGACACTGAGCCCCCAACACAGTCAGAGTCTCAATCAACACCTGCAAGACACCGCATAGATACACAGTCAGCAAAACGCATGTTAACCTTCTGTCAAATTTATTATGATTCTATAATTTCTAATGCAGATAAGAGGGGAATGATGCAACATGGAAAATATAAAAATGACAATCAAACACCTTCCTTTTCAGACACTCTGATAAGAACTTTATTTAAAGAATCTGTGTGTCGAACTTACTGCTGTCTTTGCAGTGATGTGTGTGCAGCCCACCACTTTGGCTCCAGCCAGAGGTTTCTCCCCACCTGCTCTTTTCCTCAGGACCATCAGTGCTGGCATTTCTACATATCACAGAGAAGTGACACACATCTATTGATTTATTTATGGCTTGATATTCTTATTTTAGCTCTTCTTGTGGGTTACTTTTCTGTTGAGTCTTTTTGGATAGGTGCTATATATATTATTTTGTCATAATCACTCATGAACACACAAACGGTGGTTTTGACGACTCTTTGACTTCACCTTGCTGTGCGATTTCTATTTCTTTGCGTCCAAAATCAGCCTGTTTGATGTTTTTGACACAGAAGTCAGACAGGCCCTTGAGGGTCTTCTGAAGCTTGTCTCTGGGAGAAGATTCATCCTTGGAGCTGTCACTGCACACTGCAACCAAATAAACAAGGGACTGTGCATGAAAACGATCAGCTATGTAATGTCATAGTTTATCGAAGTAATACAGAGACTCACGATTTGTTGGAAAGCTTGAAAGTTCGGAATAGTTTTAATTGTTTCCGGAATCAGACTCCATCCAGGTGAGTCTTTGAAGTCTGTATAAACTCTGGCAGTGATTGACACGTTTGAGAAAGGCTTATAAATTAAAAAGACTTAATTCTTCAGAAGACTTTTCCTTTTAATTAAGGTTCAGCTCAAGGAGAAAGCACCAAGGCTAATCCTCAGGGGCCTGTAGTTCTCGTGCTGCTGGGATTAGAACCAGTTCAGTTTATATATCAAAGACATGTGATCTGACTTAAGTATGTATGCATGTGTGTTTGCATGTTTCCATACCTGAACTGTAGCTATCTGTAGACGACTGTGAGATGGAACGAGACAGAGAGCGACGAACAGCCTTGATGGAACGTTTGTTAAATTCTGGCTTCTGGTCAGTGAACTGTATTTGTTGTGGAGACAAAAAAGAGACACAAACAGACAAAATAAAAGAAACAATCAGAGAGAAAAGTACAAAGTATATCAGTTGTTGATTGACCGTAGGTCACAAACATAAAGTTTCATAAACTTCATGCTTGACCCTTTGCAGCAGGATTTCTTGTAATCTACCACCTCTCTGCTCACAGCCTGTCACTATCACAGACGACTCAGCCCTGTATCTGATGCTGTCTCACCATCCAGTGTGGCTGTTTGAAGGCTAGGCTGCTGCCACAGGAACCCCACTTGTCCATGTCCGCTTCTCTGCCTGCTCGGCTGACTCTGCTGCCTGTGCTTCAAGTCCAGCTTCAGAAAAACAGCAACAAAAAAAACCCCCCAACAACTTCAAGCTTAACCGAGGGCTTATTCCCTCCCACTGCAATCTCCTGCTTTTATTATGGGGGATTTTTCTTTTTTCTTACCTACGTGGTCAGACGCACATACCCACCCACTAACACAGACACACCCCCACACTGACCCCACTTCCAAACAGTAAACATATGCATTGAGTGTCAGGAGCTTTAGGGCCGCAGATTTGATGGGATCACGGCAGAGTTTATTTGGCAGCTCTGCACTCAGAAAGGATGTCATTAGGGTAATTTTGGACTTGATGATTACACATTTTTAACATAAAGTTTTAGTTACAAACCGGTTAGGGAGTTTGAAAGATGAAATATGTGGGCATTTACCAGTTAGGTTTAACCCAGTTTTGACTCACACTAGAGACTAAAAGTCAGGATGTCTTAGCACAAATATTGACCCTTTTCATCTAAATGTCTCCCAACATTATGAAAGGGGCAAGACAAAATCAGAGTACCCCTTTAAGGAGTTAAATGTGTTAGTGGCGTCACTCTTCTCTGCTACCCCTCTGCTGTACTGAGAGCTCTGTACAAGGTCAGCTTGAGATCTTCATCAGTTTTAAAGTAAATCAAGTTAATTCAGCCTTTCAAAAAAAAGTACACCGATGTTGTAATAATACAAATAGAGTCAAGGTTACAAAAATGTAGGTGACATGGGGAAAAAATGTAACAAGGTGACCTTCTCCCAATATCAGCAAGGAGTGAATTAAAAATCACATCCAGTACCAAATACTTTAGTGGATGTTCATCACAAATCAAACTGTAACTGTCATCTGACATTTTCTGGTATTTCAGTCCTACTCTCAGTCTTATTGTATGTCAAGCAATTACTCTCAAAGTAAGAATAAAATAAAACAATTAAGCTGTTTCCATGTGGCTATCATACAAGTCACTCACTATCAGTAAGGATTAAGAGAGGTGTCTTTAAGTGATGCTGTTAATCAAACCTCCAATCCTCATTAGGAGCAATTAAACCTGAGATGATCATGAACTATTGTACCCAGGATCTCAGTGGGGGTTTCTCAGCACTTTTCCTCTGACTTTAGATTTTTTTTTTTTCTTACTATATGACATCACAAAGGGGTGTGATCCTCCTCTCTTTGTCCCCTCGTTTCCTGTCGGCTACATACTGCAGGCTATTTAAAAAAACATTTTCAAGCACTGGTGCCTGACTGACAAATTTAACTCACATTTCTGTTCTAAGTAATGATCACTTGAAGACATAATATATAACATATCTTTTGACAGCAGGCACTGACTCAAGCAGCTGCTTAATCTTTAACACAAAAAGACATTACACTGTGACTTGGAGCATTGTGAAAGTTAACTTAATGATCACAAAACCATCATTTACAGGGCTCAGGAAGTGCGTTAGACTTCAAGCCAGCTACTGTGAAAGTGCAATGAAAGCCAGTAATTATTTTAATTAAAGTGGCTGTGGGTCATAATGTGTAACAAAAGACTCTTTGGGAAACTTCCAGCCTGAAAAAGTTCCACATTACTTTTTTAAACAATGTCCTCTCTACCCTTGGAATCAATAAAACCCAAGAAAATTAGAGTTAGAGGAACATGGGTAAAGTTTAAGGGTATGTACTTTCATTAAAACACATTTATGTTTTCATCTATCCAGTGGTGGAGGAAGTATTCAGATCCTTTACATAAGTAAAAGCATGTAAAAGTATAACCAGAAATGCATACTATCAAAAGTCAAAGTACTCAATGCTGAAAAATGTCCCCTGTGACTATTATACTATTATATAATTCGATCATTACTGATGCATTCATGTCTAAGCAGCATTTTACTGTTGTGGTTGGTTAAGGGGGAACAGATTTTTTATATTTTATATTGGACTGCAACTAATAATTTTTCTTTTACTAATTTAATTTTAAGTTTGTTTTGTCTAAGCAATAGTCCAAACCTTAAAATAAATTTAAATGATTAAAATAAGTACAAAGAAAAGCAGAAATCCTCACATTTGAGAAGCTTGAACCATAAAATATTTTTTATACAAAAAGTAAATGATTATGTAAATAGTTGCCTATTCTTCGTTTAATTTATAACAAATCGTCATCAAGATATATAAGATATTTTTTGTTTGCAAAAAAATGTATTTGTAAAGTAACTAGTTGTTAAATCTGTGGTAAAAGTATATTATTTCCCTCTGAAATGAAGTGGAAGAAAAGAAAGGATTCAAGTAAAGTACAAGTACCTCAAATTTGTACTAAGGACAGCACTTGAGCAAAAGTACTTAGTTTCATTCCACCACTGCTTCTTCCTGATTCAACATGAAGACCTGACTCGCTGCCCTCTAAAAGCTCTAAAAACTCTTTCCCATAACGAGAGTAATAGCACTTCCAAAACAAAAGTAGTGATACCTTGATGCAGATGGACTGTACTGCCTCCTGGTCCTTGGCTTTAGCTATGTTCACTAGACTGTACACTTTCTTCATGCTGGCAGAGTGCTCCCACAGTGACCACAGTATCTCTACAGAGCTGTTGCAAACTGATGCTGTTGAACTGACTGACAGTTTGCAGAGTGACACTTTATGCCACGCCCTCACCCAACAGGCCCAGGTGATAGGTGGAGAAAAGACGGAGAGAGGAAAGTGGAAATGTATGTCCTTGTGAGACTAATAGAGGAGAAAGCTGGGTAAATATATTAAAATAGGTTAAAGAGAAAAAAGAGAGTTGTGAGGAAAGAGAAGCTGTCACTGTCCTCACGTTCAGGGCTTTATATGTATGTTTTATAACAGTAGTATTCTTGTAGAGATCAAATTTTAATATACAGCTTCTCATCGTACATCAACACTGACAGTTGTAAAAAGGTGCAACATTTCCTTTCATGCTGTGTTATTGACACACTTTGTCAAAGGGGCACCCATCATGGAAAGTAAAACACAATAGTTGTGTAATGTCTTCATTGATTCTGGGAAAAAAACCCTGATGATGTTACAATGATGTCATCGGGGTAATCTTGAATTGAGTTTGGAAAGTTACATTTATAACAGAGAGTCTGTGTTTTTTTTGGAGCTTCACACATACTTAACAAAAAGCAAGGATATATTGACTTCTGCTGCTTTGATTTTAACTGTTTCTTTTTTAAAGATTTCCCATACAAGTCTCGCAGCGCTATGTAAATACTCTAATAGATCATTGGAGTACCAGTTTAAAATAGCACTCAACTGATTTAGCTTTGCAATAGATAGTACTTATTTAGTTGTTGGTCAATACCTGGCACCTGCATTACCCACAATGCAGTGGTCAGAGATTTGGCTGTGTTATGCTAGTAGCAGCTAATGTAGCCTTGAGTAGCTATCCTCAAGTAAGACATCTTGTAGTTCATTTTCAACTGACTCAAGTGACATCACTTGAGGCAGTTTTTTCCGATTTCATGCGGATCCCTCAAAATGCTTTACACAACCTTTTTTACATATGAGGTAGAAGTCCCAAGACTTGTAAACAGACTTTGGTGTGTAATATTGCTGCACTTCCACTATAAGTTTGCTTTTCAAAGAGACAAAATGAGAGCAATGTGTGTGTATGTGTGTGTGTTTGTGTGTGCGAGAGAGAGAGAGAAAGAGAGAGAGAGAGAGTGTGTGTGTACTGGTCAAACATTCATAGAGGCCTGCAAATTGCAACTTAAATCATTAACAGCCTGAGTATATGCAGATTCACGCTTCCTGTGGAGTACGCTTACAGATGCACATATTCTATATCATGTCATGATCTAGACAGGCCTGACAAACAGTCAAAGTCAGGAAGTGTAGCAGTGTGTCCTTGCTCACCATGTCAGTCTTCAGAGCTTCAGTCACCAGCTCTCCTGTCTCAGACTCTGCCCTGTCTCTGTCCCGACCCTGAGGTGTGCACCTGCTCTCTGATGCCTTCAACATCTGCAGCAGGTTCGGGCTGCATATTACTGACTGATCTGTGGTGCTTTTCTGTCTGGTAGAAGAAGCATCCTCTCCTGCCTCTCCATTCAGCAAATCTCTGTACTCCATATGTGGTTCAGGAAGCACCTGTCTGGTCCTTTTCCTTTGCCATGACTCCACTGACAGCCAGTAATGAAGTGAATTAGATTCCTGCTCAGGTGATCCAAGGCCAGGTAATAGCTCCGTCATACCCTACCCACATACATCTGATATTTCCTCCTGCAAGTCATCTGTTTACTCTAAACATCGGCAGTTAATGGGTTACTTTGACTAAATGTAAAGTAATTAGTTCTGGATACAGTGTGTACAGGGTAAACACTGTGATGTGAGCACTGCGTTTTGAAATAGAAAGAAATGTAGGAATATAACTAATTTCTACCAAATTGCACTAAAGGTAGATGTCAACAAATGCCCTCATACAGTCTTAAGTACTAAACGGTCTCCTGTTTATGATAAATAGAAGCGCTTAAGTTCTCCAAACCTCAGGCATTTAGACTTGCAGAGCCACTTTTGTGTTGTCTTTGACAACATTGGCTCAAATCACAATGAGCACAGAAACATGAGAGCTACGCAAATAGAGGGTTACATAATAAACAAACATGCATGGTTACGTGTATACAATAATCCCCACCAGCATCAATAGTGACCCCATGTGTCCACCACCACCCTTTATGTGTCTATTGCCAGGATGAAAGACGAAAGGCACAAACAAAATGGCTGATTTACACACTTATATCCAAGTATGTCAGGTAGGCTGGTGTAGTTATCAGACTGAAATACAAGTGCTAATCTAAGATTTAATATAATTAATATAATTTAATATAATTGAGTATAATGGTATGGTAAAAGTTAAAGGAGAAGTTCACATTTTTTTAAGTCTGTCTAAAAACAGGTTTCTAGGAACATTAAAACATGCTAACTAGGGTTGTGGTTTTTGCCTCCCATCACCCCCATTACATTAAAATAGCAATAGAATACAAGATGAATAATTACAGCAAGCAAAACCTGTTTTAATGTCCATATGAGCACCTATCTTTAAAGTTTAGAGTGTTAGTGAAGTTAAGGTTTTAGCTTAGGTTACATTTGATGAGATGGATTAGGGTTAGGGTTGGTGAGAGACTTTGGTCTCTGCCTGTAACTGTGGTAAAAGCCATTATAACACCTAGACTTGTTGTTTCAGTGAAGAAATCATCAGCAGTTTGAAGTAAAAACATGCAGTGATCAAACACAGAAGCTCACATTTTAAAAGTTGTCCTTCACAGTGTTACATGCACATCTCCAAATGTTTAATAAATGCATGATGCAACTGTGCAAATAGTACATAGTTAAAGTTTTCAGGTTTCTACCAGTGAGCCTTCACGTGCAGTACTATCAATTAGGGCACATGCTTTTTGTTCCACTAGAGGGTGTAACAGTCCCACAGCTGTCCAGTGGAGTTTTCCCTAAACTGAGACAGAGAAACATTCTGTCCTTTCTTTCCCCAGTGTGAAGACTGTGAAGACTCCCCCCCCCCCCCTTTATATTCAGTGCAAGAATTTCAGGCCGTGGTGTTAAATTAAGAAGGGTATACAAATGTCCCTATTAGTGGACAGTGAGGTGTTCACTGAAACCTTTAAACTTTAAATTAATTGTTGTGGTCCGGTAACAACATAGCACCTAGGTGGCACCTAAGTTTAAAGACAATATTATCTTTCATGTTTTTTATATAATTGCATGGTTTTGCTCTATTTGTCTTTGTGCAGTAGCTCTAGATTTCTTTTTCACAATCAAGTTTGCTTTTATGTAATCAGTTTCATCACACTGTTTTGTTTAACACAGTGACAGAGTGTTTTTGGTTGCCTGTAGTGTTGATTTGGTTGGTTGTGTTTGTAATTTTCACTTTTCCCACTTACTGCTATTCACTTCCTATACAGTGAGTCCCAGAAAGGTAAACAGAAGTCATGGAGTCACCTAGGAAATATCTCATGGGGCAAGAAAAGATAAACAGACACCTGTGAAAAAATAATGCAAAAAATAATTTGAAAATTTGACTGTGGACTGAAACCTGAGAAGCACCCAAAGGAAAAGACTTAGGTTACATACGAGGCAAAAGCAGTGAGTGCCTTTCAGATTAGGAGCGACATAGCATAGCTTACTTACTTAGATAATTAGCTAAACTCTTGCAACAAATAAAAGGTAATTTACTTTATTGTAACTGAACAGAATGAGCTATAGTTTCTGTTCACCTCTTGTTTTGGTCTTGTAGAGGTGACATAGACGGTTACAGGTATCAGGTTACAGATCAAACTTTGCTATCTTGTGTAGAAATATATCTTTACCTTCCTCTACACCTGCAGTGTTGTTTTAGAATGTGGACCAGTTACTGACCTTCAGTCACACCTATCTATCTTCAGTTCAGCAGTGTGTGATTGAGATTTTACAAAGTAGCTGAATTGCAGCACTGCACTTTTGTTTTGTTTTTGTGGTGTAGTGTGACGTTCCTCCCTCCAGGCAGCAGCCCAGCAGGAATTGGGCGAAGGTTGGGATGCCCAGCTTAAGCCTGGCGTGATGGTGGAACCAATAAATCAGGCTCTGCACTAACCCAGTTTAATTCTGGGAACATTTGAAACAAGTTATGATCAAGAATAATGACACCAAACTAAATGTTCTGTCATTATTTATTTTATTTAAGAAAACATGTATTAATACATGAAGAAAAAGGGGAAGAAACAAATTTCACATTTGGGCTCATTTCACAACGTAGATAAGAGATGTCAATAGCCTAATATGATAATATGAGTAAATCTAACGAGGGAGGAAACATACACACACGTACACAGCTGCTAATACTCTTATTCAGACTGATTTTCCAATACAGTTAATTTTCCCCTGTTTCACAGCTAGGCGATGGCTCTAACAATTTATGCAATGACCTGTCAATAAAGGTGTAATTTTCTATAATATATTATCTTCTTCTTATACTACTTATACACAGGTTGCATATCAAAGAACATACTGCACAAGCTCATTGTAGAATGAACAAAGAGGAAAACATACTGTCAAAGTAAAACTCTGACTTACACCTAGTCAAATGTACATTTTCACAATAAAGTGCATTCCCACCAGAATGCATTGTCTTGACAAGAATGATACAATACCATCTATGTTTTTTTATTTTTTATTGTATCATTAAAAATTATAAATGTAAAAAACAGTTTAATTTTCAATGGGAATAAGTTCTACCATTGAAAAAGAAATTGAGAAAGTGCACAGTAGGAACTCTCTTTTACAATATGTTCAATATTTGTGTCGTTTACAAGATTTATAACATTATTTTCACGCCATCACAACCATGAGTCCGTATTTCCGACCTCATCGTGCTGTACGTATGTTCTTGTACTGGCACAGAAGCAGGTGCTTGAAGGTATTTTTGAAGGTGGCGTTGCAGAGGGCGTAGCAGGCCGGGTTGATGGTGCTGTTGATGTAGCACAGCCAGTAGCCGATGGTCCAGAGGGAGTTTGGAATGCAGATGGAACAGAAGGTATTGATCAGGACCATCACGTTGTACGGTGTCCATGTGACGACAAAAGCAACCAGGATGGCCATGATGGTGCGTGTCACCTTTTTCTCCCTGGAAGAAATGCCCTTCTTTTTCCACTTCGCCACAGCGTTCTGCTTTGTTACCTTGAAAACAGAGTAGGAGAAGAGAACAATTGTTTTTAAAAGTGATATTAATTATGTTTTCTTTGGCAACTTGGGGTCAGTGGAATAAGCTGTCAACGCAATTTTTACTTATTATCTTACCTTTTACCTTTTCAACCTATTATCACGTTATGAAGTTGCTAATTTACACGTCCAGCAGAGATGGAGCAACATCAGGTTTCAGTTTTAGTCGTGTCTACAGCCATGCTTGCAGCTCAGTGAGGCTGCACTTAGGCACGGCACTGCTTTAAATCAAATGCTTACATGTTCACACTGACAATATTAACATGCTGAAGTTTAGCAGGTATAATGTTAGTTAGCACTAATCACTAAGTGCAGTTGAGGCTAATGGGAATGTTTTTAGTTTTGCACACATTTAAATCAAACAACGTATTGGACAAATTTAGACTTCTCACCTGTTGGTGGCACTAAATTGAAAGTTAGGGGTCATCAAAGTTCATCCTGAGGGGAACAGGAATGTCTGAACCAAATTCTATGACAATCCATCCATTAATTGTCAAGACATTTCACTCAACCACAACCACAAATGTGAACCTCATAGTGGCACAAGAGGAAAAGTCCAGTTGATCACTGAAGTCCCGAGGCTTCACGCTCTGGCAACAATAGTTGTCTGTACAAAACTTTACACCATCAGTTAAGATATGTCAGTCTGGTCCAAACTGGTGAACCAACAGACTGACGGACATTGCCATCCCTAGAGTTATGGCAAAAAAGTATTGATAGTTGTAAATTTGGTCAAAATGTGTCATCTGAATCTGACAAGCTTTTATACAGTAATCAAATTTACCTTAAGCAGTGTCCTTGTGACCAAACTTTGTCTGTCAGCGGCTGAGTTCTCCGGGGAAGGTGGCTGTGTTTGGTTTGTCTTTTTTGCACAATTTGAGCTTTTTCGTGATGACGCAGGGGCCGCAGGGGCCTTAGATGTTGAAGCGTGGACGCTGTCTGCCGTGGAGTCCACCTGGTCAGTTCTTTCATCCTTGAGGAGCCCGCTTCCGTTCTGCTGCTGCTCCTTCTCCTTCCCATCTCCAGCCTCCACCTGAGCTTCTCTTGTTGTGATGCAGTTGTTCTGGCTCTCACATCCTTCCTCCTGGCTGTGATAGGGGCCTTCTCCCAAACTGGTACCTGAAGACTTCCTGCTGTTCCTGCTTATGCGGCTGCGGCTGGCCTTGGAGATGCGCCAATAGAGGTAGATCATGATGGCCACTGGTAGGTAAAAAGCTGCTATGGCTGTCCCAAATGTCACCGCAGGGTTTGAGAAGAACTGGATGTAGCACTCACCTGGCGGCACGGTTCTCCCTCCCACAATGAACTGCCAGAACAAAATGGCTGGAGCCCACAAGATGAAGGACAAGACCCAGGCCGCCGCAATCATCAGGCCAGCCATCTTGGTGCTGCGGCGCGCTGGGTAGCTGAGCGGTTTGGTGACACAGAAGTAACGGTCAAAACTAATGATGAGAAGGTTCATGACTGAGGCATTGCTGACAACATAATCGACAGCCAACCACAGGTCACACACCACTGCTCCCAAGGGCCAGTAGCCAATCACAATATAGACAGTGTAGAGGTTCATGGAGCAGATGCCAATAATGAGGTCTGCACAGGCCAGGCTGAACAGGAAGTAGTTGTTGACAGTCTGCAGGTTCCTGTTTACCTTTAGAGAAACAACATGGAGCAGGCTGTCAGATGCTAATCTTTTTTTGTGCAATGTGATTTGTGTTTTCTCATTTCTATTAGATTAGCACTCTGTACAGGGATGCACATGCTGTATTGTTATTTCAAAGTCTCTCTGTTTTTTTCAAGGTGTCCAGAGACGGATGCTTGAAACAAACTCATTAATCATAAATCAAAACATAAAATCCCAAACCTTTATAGAGAGCATGACCAGGATGTTTCCAATGACAGTGATCAGACTCAGAGATCCAGCCACCAGGATGATGAGCACAATCTTGACACTTGTGTATGGGCTCCCAGGGAAGAGGCCGGTGTTATCACCACTGCTGATGTTGGTGGTGTAGGATGAATTCGGAGTCTCCATACTGTCTGGTTTTGGATATCCTTCTCACAGATGCTTCAAGCTCGAATCATATCTGTAGAATGCCAGGCAAACACAAAAAGTATGAAATAATTAGCTTCTTTGCAACTTTTTTGCCTTTTTGTGATGACAATTCTTCTTCTTCCTATTTGTGCATGCATTTATCTGTCCACACAGTTACAGATGCAAAATCATGCGTAACATTCGGCGTGTAAACATTTGGCAGATGTTTGAGTGTTTTTGAGCTTACAGGTTGGCCCAGGAGTGAAGGATGGACAGGTGAGCAAATAAAGGCTACGTGTTTAAAATACACAGAAGTGTCCCACATAATTACATCAGTAATAACACATTGAAACACGGCTTGGAGTTAAAAGTCTCTAAATATGCTTAGTAGATGTAAATCAACTGTTAAAGTATATATAAAGTATATACTTGTAGATGTTATTAGACCTAAATGGTATCAGATGCTTATATTCTGTATATATATAAACCATTTTGCACTTGGCTGATATTTGGTTTTAGTTATTTTTATACTTGTTTAAATAGTTTCTTTGCTGAGTTATTCACCCATGTCTTAAGTGACCTGGAAGTCATAACTCCGATCAAATCTGGCCCGACAGCTTGAAGGGGAGGATCTAACTAGGTCACCTACACCTCTTGAGAGTTAATTTAAATTTCCAATTTGGCCTTGAAAGTCACAAAATATCCTTTGAGAGTATCAAATGTGTGTGTGAGAGCCAATTCAAAAATGTCAAGTTGTTATCGTGATCCTGCAGGCACAGAGGAGTCATTTCTTAACAACATCTCTGCTCTTTGATATGGAATAGGTACTGTATGGTTAGAAAATTGGATTTTCATTTGGGAAGCTACCAAATGTGTTTTCAAGTGTGCGAGTGTGCATGAATGTGTCTATGTGTGCTTGTGTGTTTGCTCTTTGAGACAGATGTCCAAATAAGCCCAAATGGAAGCCAATGTCAAGATAAGGCAGATTCTCAGAGGCTAAAGACAGTTTATCTGCAGAACAAAAGCTGGGAAATGATTCTTTGGCACTGGGACTGCCTGTTCTGTGAGTTATGAAAGAGTGTTTTAGTGAGCGTAGAGAGAGTCTACTGAGGCCAGTCTACTGGGGCCTAAACTCCAGGCAATCATGGTGCTGTTAGGGGCCTTGGATAAAAGCATCTTCTAAACCACATATGACATGCATATGGAGATAGCAGATTTTTTTGTATTCATAATGGGTTGTGTATTCAAAATGGCCCCATCCAAGCAAACAGACAGCAACACACCACAATTAAGGCAAAGCACCATTACAGTTATAATATTATGTTAAAAACCAAGAAACATCAGGTATAGAGCTACAATATACACAGCATAGTTAATCACATAATGTGATTATTAATCACATAATGTGATTAACTGATGTATTGTTATCAGAAAATCAATGTAAAGACACTTAGTTGAAATCATGAGGGTTGTTGCAAATTGCTAAAACCCTGTAAGTGACTCCATTAGGCCACATGATAACATCATACTGTACCTGAGAGATGTTTCCTCCCTGCTCTTACAGCCAGACAAAACTTCATTACAACATCTCTAACTCTATCACTTACTAATCAAAGACCCATTCTGTGACGTTTCTGTTGCACATGAGAAAGTGCTGGTGTGTGGACCATGGCCTATGATTCTTAGGTTTGACTTGTGAGGGCATTTTGGTCCCATAGTGAATTTAGATTTGTTCTGAAGTTAAAGTTATTATAAGATTTAGGGCATGTGTGTACTTGACTTAATCAAAACAACAATCTGTTTACATGATCACATTAAAGGGACTCACCTCTCATTTTAGGACAAAAAGCAGGCTCCCACAGGGTTACTCATTAATAACAATTATAGGCCCATATTAAACCTCCAACTTTTAAGTAAAATCATTGAAATCTTCAACAGCTTAACAGCTTCTTGACAATTACTTTTTTCCAGTCAGGTTTTTGACTGCACCACAGCACAGAGACCACTCATTTTAAGGTCCTGAATGACATCCATTTAAACACAGACAGTGGAAATTATTATCAGATAGTAATATTAGATCTCAGTGTTGTATTTAACACAGTCAACTACAATTTATCAATAAACAGACTGGAAAACTTTGTTGGCACAGTTCTAAACTGGTTTGAATCATATATGAAGGAGAGGGACTACTTTATGCAGATTAAGTTAAACAGCAAAATAGTTTACCTAATTATGCAGATAACACACAGATTTATATAATGATATCACCAGGTGACTACTTAAATTATTATTATAAATATTATGATTCCTGTCCTATTCTATTTTATCTTATCTTAATATTCTATTTTACTTAAATGTAATCTGTTTATGTGTCTTCTACATTGTACTTTATATTGCCTTGTATTTCTTTTATATCTTGTCTTAATGTCTTCTGTAAAGCACATCAATTTGCCATGCTTTGCTTTACTAGTCTGCCAGATACATTTGCACCATCTGTATACAGTAAGTATATTAACAAGTTGTCCTATAAGCTTGTGTGAAGATATTTCCATGGCATGTGGAATTTAATGGTAAGAGTGGGAGATCACTGCATTAGGGGAGACCTACATTACTGGACCTCCCTAATTGTTATTCAAGGCTACTGGAGAGAGTCACAGAGGCACACAGTATTTCTTTGACAGGCACAGAAACATAGTAATTAGATCCTGCAGATGCAGCCTGCAACAGCTGTACCGGTAATATGCTTGTATAGGATATAGTAGTATTCATCCGGCATGGTTAGCTCAGCTTTAAAAAGTCTGTGCTCTCTTTTATATCATAAACGATACAGTGAGCTGCAGAGTCAGTAGTGAACCAGCAGATGAGGTGGTGAAACAAGGGGCTTGTTTGCAGAGACAAGAGCAGGTGTACAGACACATCTGCTCAGAGTACACAGTTTCATAAAAAGGAGGATTTAATGAGCGCAGGGATCAAAGTGTTGTAGTTTTAAATTATTTCATTGCAAAATAGATTTTTATCTCATAAATGTATTTTAAAGTTATATTTTGTCAGCACAAACATGTTTCCAACTGAATATCTCTGATATCATTTTGGATGTTTGTACAGATGGCATTTCAATTCAAAAAGCGACTGCAAAGCATATAAAAAGTCTGCCCTTACAAGTCTGATGAGACGTCTTGTTGTTTTCAATCATGGTTCTATGCACTTGATGTAAAGCTCTTATTTTGGAAGTCGCTTTGGATAAAAGCGTCTGCTAAATGCCTAAATGTA
>JAVQJD010088089.1:0-27329 GCA_036023655.1 Nannoperca australis | reverse complement strand
AGCCTGGTTCTGCTCGAGGTTTCTACCTGTTAAAAGGGAGTTTTTCCTTGCCGTTGTTGCCTAGTGCTTGCTCATGGTGGGAAAGTTGGGTCTTTGTGTGTGTGGAAGTTGGTCTCGACTGGCTCCATGTGATTGAGTGCCCTGAGATAACTTTGTTATGATATGGCGCTATATAAATAAAAATTGAATTAAATAAATTGAATTGAATGACCTGCTGTCATTCCTAAGGTCATGTGGCTTTTCAGCTAATCAATAAAGTTAAAAATTTTTAATAGTTTGTAGCACATTGATGAGATTGATGCGATTCAGGGAGAATGTCCCTTTATCCTAATCCTTTGAATCTGATTACTGTACAAAAGGGACCAGACTTTTTCAAATCAGACAATGTGGGAACCTGTAGCAGGTCACCGGTTTTGATTTGATCGCAAAAGTGAAGCAGCCCAGTGAAGTGAAAAATTAAAATGAAATGTTAAATAAGAGCATGTGCAAAAAAGAAAAGTAAATGTTAAATGACATTTACAATAAAATACTAATTTCCGCCCTGTGGGGGATTCGAACCAAAATCTTGTTAGGCTGTGGCGTTAACCTCTATGCTATTGATATTGTTAGAATCAATAATCTTGTTGTATCTTTCATCAATGTGTTGCTTTGGTCTGGCTTTCCTCTTCACTGATTGGTTGCACAATCTCTGAATTTTCTGTCTATGCAAAACAAGAGGAAGAGCTCATTACCATACAGGCTAACACTTTTTTTGCGCGTCTTGGAAAGGTTTTAACGAGCGTAAAACACGCTGTTTTAATATCGGCCCCGCTGATCTTGGTTGTCTTTTCCACTTTATCTTCACTGTAATGAAGAAGGTCTCCAGCACTCAGTCCAAGAGTAAGACTTTCATGCACAGTAACTCACACGGGCTTCAGGGGTTGTTGACATTGATTGCAGCAGAATGATTCCGTTTCTTTTGCCATTCGGGGACAATTTAGCAAAAGCGCCACCAGCCCGTGTATCTATTCTGAATGTAATAGGTGTCTGCAATTAATGAATAAATACTTTCAAATTTGTGAAACATTGTGTCTTTTTAGAATTAGTAGCTGTAGTAGAATAAGTAATTAAAAATAAATAAATCAAACTTTTATACTTTTCCTGCATGCTGCCTAATCTGTGATTTCAGGTAATGATATTGCACAATTGCTCTGATGATTTTAGGCAGAAAAGTCTGCTCATTGTTCGAAATGGTGGCACTTACAGTAAAGTAGCACTTTTATGTCATGGTTTTTCATCTACATTTGGAAGAGGAAAATCCTAAATAAACCCTTGAAGGCAAAATAGTGGATAATGTACAGCTGTTTCCAATATTGTTTGTAAAACATTTCCCTAAAAAAAAACAACACAGATGATACCCAGAATTCACAATGGAGACCAATTTATTTGCGTTTTGGCAGAAACTTCTCACCAAAAGAGAGAATGCTAAAAACAAAAATAAATACCAGAGTAGAATGTGAAGTGTAGTTACAAAAATAAGTCAGTGTATTCTATTTCTTTTTACATATCTGTAGACACCGTCACTTTCTTTTATTATGAAAAAAGATTAACCAAAAGACACTAGTGACGCTGTGTAGCAACATTCCCAACAGCTGAAATCTGAAACTCTTTCATGGACAAAAACTTGTGATTTATACTCTTGTTTCCCAAAAAGCAAAATACACCAACAAATGTAAACAGAGAATCCAAACTGTGTATGAATACAAACACAACACAATGTTGATGACAGATGTCTTTCAAGCAGGGAATATGAGGAACATGGCTGCGTTCACTTTACTCACAGCTCAATCTGAGTTTTCTTTCAAATTAAAGGTTCTGATGAATGTTTTGGCCATTGTCAATATCTATAGATAGAATGAAACCAGTGAATTACCTGTGAACCAGTTCAGTTATTTCCTCCTAAATAAAAGCATACAGAACATTAAACAGATGTTAGCTGTCTGGTAACAGACAGTAAACCACATAGCATATAAAGTGTTTCTAATGCAATAAGCTGTATAATTGTGGTGTTTTTTTTTTTGCATCAACACAATTTATTTGCATTTTGTATCCAAACTGTATTGAGACGTTTATTTAACTTCTGAGAGCTAATATGTCAAACATTTAACATCTGTTAATTTGTGCATGGTTTAGTTGAATTTGGATAAAATACAATCAACAAATCAACACCATGTGTGTAGTGAGACTGAGCTCATGAACACATACTGTATGTGGGAGGCAAACTAAGCAAATCCCCTTAAACAAAGTGAACTCAAAAATCATACAAAAGTTAATTCTCTCAAATTACATATTTTTCCTCCTCAAGCAATTAAGAAAATAGAAAATAAAACAAAAAAAAAAATCTTCAAATCATTTAAACAACCAACACAAAAAGTGTTCAATATAAATAATCTCTTAATTGTTTCTGTGTGTGAATCAAAAACCGCTTCAATCATTTCTTTAGATCCCTCCTCCACAGTTACACCAACAACCAGTCTGGAAAATGTTCAAATACTGCACAGGAAACTAAACAGCAACTATCAAATCCTTATGTCATTACTGTCACGATTAAGTTTTCCCTTTATGTATGTCAAACTCAGGAACATTTATTTTCTTTGGCAAACAAGCAGACCACGATTCTATTTAATATTCTATTTAATAGAAAAGGAGAAAAGCTGATGCTCAACATGTCAAAAGAGGCATTTGACGTCATTGTTAAAAGGTGTGTTTAAGTCCGATAGTGAGACCACCAAGAGCTCCTCCCTATCCTCCCGAATATCTTACAAGGACAATTAACAATTTCTTCTCAATTTTTTTCTATAATTATTACAAGATTATCTTATTTCCAGGACACTTTCTTTATTGTAAAACAATTTTATTCTGTTAAATAATTAAGTGTAAATAAAAATTTGATGTTTGTAGAAACCGTTTCTTTTTTTAGTTTTTTTCTTGTGAGGAGGCCAAAAAGCCAACCACACGCTATTTATTTTTCCAACAGCTGAAATGAGCATCTGTTATTTCTGTGTCGAGTGCAGATTCCTCAGCCTGAATCAGAGAACCTTTTTTTTTAAACTAGGCAAGTAATACAATTTGAATATTTAATTTCCACTCAGGTTATTTTCTGCTGACCCTGCTGTTTCTCGGTCAAGTCTGAACCCACACAGAAACACGGGGCGGCCCACGACATGATTCACTGCTGTACTTTCCTGAGAAGTTGTGTGTTGATCGTAATAGACGTCAGTCTTCCTGGAGTCTATTTTTTCTTTGAAGAATAGACTGTGCCTGTGCAACCTGCACATGCCTCCTGTGTATTACTGTAATAAAGTGGTGGAGGCAGGTTTAAAAAAAGTCACATGCCAACACACCCTAACTGCACTGTCTGTGTAAAGATGTAGCCTGTTTTATGCTTTTAAAATATATACACACACTTGTTTTGTAATAACGAGAAGAGTGTGAGGGTTTAGACTTTGGTGAAGTTGTTTGTTTGTTGATGCAGCAGCTGATCGTTGTCTTCGTCGTCGACACTCAGGTCCAGCCTCAGGTTGTCCAGAGTCTGACGAATCGTCTGAGCCTCCTTACGCCTGTTAGAGAGACAGTGACAGAGACACGAGGTGTTTTATTTTGTGCCCTAAAAAACAGAACTGTGACAGCAGTTAATGTAGAAAATACCAATCTCCAAGCTTCGTTTTGCAATGGCAATAAAAAGCACAGATTCCAGGTGGGCAGATGCCTGCTTGGACTGTAGACTAAAGATGGATGATGTGACAGCTCCCCCTGGTGGCAGGCAGCAGTATAGGTCATAAACCCCGCCCCTTCCATGTTAGCAGAAGGGACATGGGACAAACTGTCAAAGTACACATCAAAAGACACGTTCCCAAAGATGGTTTCTGTGATTTTATGTAGTTCTTATCACCCTGATGTTTGTTCAAGTGTACATTTTTCAGATAAGTTTGGTTTAAATTAGTTAATTGATGCTAGAAAGAGGGGGTGAGACTCATGGACCGGACCTGTATACGCCATTGCGCAGACTTCATTTTTGTTCAATGGGAGTGGAGTGGAGATACTTCGTCCATCTTTATATACACGCTACGGTTTGGACATTTAACAGTTTAACCACTGGTAACCATAGATACCATACTGATGCTGCAAGTCACGATACGTCACTGAAAGAAAATCAATGAAGATCCACAATAAAGCACGCATTGCCATCTACTTTTACATCTGTAGGAGGTGCGTGTTTGAAATGCATGACCTCTCTCTTCTCCATTTATGTGTGTGTGTGTGTGTGTGTGTGTGTATTAGAGTATGTACTTTGTCTGCATGTGCTGGTCCAGCAGCTGCCTCTGCAGTCGGCCGCTCGTCTCCCTCTCCTCGGCCAGCTCTCTCTGGGTGTGGCGGTATTGCGCCTCCCTCCGGCTTGCCTCCTCCTCCGCCTCGTTCAGCTGACGCTTCAGAGAGCGGATCCTCTGGGTCATCTGGAGGACCAATTGCAGAGCTACGGTTAGTTCAGACAGAGGAGGCTGGACAACATTCGACTGCATCATGCATTGCTTCAGAACTGCATCATACTGCGTCTCTCTATATAACAATTGTTCTACCGCATTCTTAAAAACACAAATATATCAGTGACTATTGATTCTTGCTGTTCATTGTCATTAGTGTATTCCCGTGGCCTGTGTTAATGCCTGCAAAACAGATTACCTCCTAATAATAAAGTTGAAACAGTTCAAAAAGACAACAAGCTTATTTTTCCTGAAATTAAAGTTTATTTTAAATACATATTAGAACAGAAATAAACAGACAAAAGACATAATGGTGATTCTGTAATACATGTATGTGTGGGTGTGTGAGTGTGTCAGTGTGTGTGGGTATGAGTTTGTGTGTGTTAGTGTGAGTGTCAGTGGGTGTGAGAACAAGTGAGTGTGTGTGTGCGAGTGTCAGTGTGTGTGTGTGTGTTACCAGGTCTTTCTGTTCAGTAGCTATCCTGTGTTCCTCTTCCATCTGATCGCTCAGCTCGCTGATCCTCCTCTCCAGTTTACTGATGGTGTTTGTCAGAACCGATTTGTTCCTGCACAAAACACAAACGTCAACAACGGCTGCATGTTTCAGCATAAACACTGCTACGTGTCAGGCTACACATCGTTTATATCACAGATAACCCGATAACATGTTTTAGATCTTCAAAAAGACTGCCTGGTGACTGCAATACACCGCTGACTTTTTACAGAAGAGGTTTGTTTAAAGTGTGACTGACCTCTCCTCGGTCCTCAAAGCGTTCTCCAGCTCTTTGACTCGGCCCTCCGTCCTCGAGATGACATCCTCTTGAACTCTGGAGCTTTGAAGCTCCTCTACCTCCAGACGCAGCTCACGCAGCTACAGACCAACAGACACAGACTGTTATCCGAGACTAGGACAGCACTTTGATCGTTTTTTTTTGCTCTTCTGTTCTTAATTACTGTATTGTTTAAACAGTGTCTTCATTGCATGTTTTGTCCACCAGAGAGCTCTGTCAAGTTGATTTTAACACTGAAAAATACATCCAAATAATGAATATCTTTAGATGTTTCAAAAACTTAAATATCAGCACCATCCTCAAAACCTGAGTATAGGGCTAATGAGTGGGATTATGATTAGATACAGATAGATAAAGAGGTCTTGTGAAAGAGGGTCTAACTGTGAAGACTAAGACTATAATGTAGACTGAAGAAGTGAAAACACATACACACACACACACACACACACACAGTACCTGTCTCTCCATGGCGGCTTTCTCAGTATCCAGCAGGTCGTTCAGACCTTTCTCCTGAATCAGCTTCAGCTGCAGCTGCTCAGACTGACACCAAACACACACACACACGTTTTAGTAAATAGCCAAATAAAATGAGCGGAATCAATTTACTTCCTGTCTTCCTCTTTACCTGATCGATAACTCTCTTGTGTTTGGCGGCCCATCTCTCCTCGCTCTCATACAGCTCCTCCAGATCGCCCTCCAAGTCAATCATCTTCTCCTGAAAGAAGAAGAGTTCAAAGAGAATAAGTCATCGTCCAACTAAACTAAACATATTTTCAGGTCAGTCTTCATGGTATCAGCTGTCTGTTCTTCTCAGAACACGTTCATGTTATTTAGAAACGTGGCGGATTAATTAACTTCAGAAATAGCGACATTATGAATATTTGGGATAATGGAATTAGCTCGCTGATTGCTAAACATGATTTGCATAATTAATACCTCATTAACCCCAAACTTTGATGGTTTGCATGACTGATTAATTCAAGTGGACATCTCTGTTGAATCATTCGGGTCATGTATGCAAACACGCTGTGGATACTGTCTGATCCACAGCTAGAGAACAGGAATAGTTCACTTCAAGGATCAAACATTTAAAAACATAAAAATATTAGCTTTTTTTAATTTTTAATTTTATACATCCCAAATCAAAAAGGAAGGCACGCACATTTAGTTTTTTATTTGTTTGTCACATCTTGGTTAGCCGTGTGAAATCCTATACAGGTTGATTAGGTTATATATTTCTGTGTTGATGCTGATTTATACTGATCTGTAATGTATTTAAAGGATATGTCTGGTGATATTTTTTATTCTTCTTATGGTCAACAAATCCCATGAAGAGACCAAAACCAGCAACAAACTGATCCTACTAACTAAGAATTATGTCTAAAGCCAGGTACATTTTCTCCCTCTGTTAGCTCCATTGTTGTGAGCCACAGTGTTTCACTAGGTGACATGTTCCGTCATTAGTGGGATTTTGACTCGTATCATCCGGCTCCCCCAAATACTCACTAGAGCACCAAATGTGTATTAATCCACCACTGAAAGTAGTCCCTAATAAATCTTCTATTCACTCATATTTGTACCCAAGCTTGTTTTAGTTGATGGATCAGTACCTGAGCCTGTTTGAGTTGTTTGGCCAGGTCATCTTTGGTCTGGTTGGTGCTCTGCAGCTCCATGTAGAGGTCGTCCACCGTCCTCTCTGCTTGCTTACACTGCAGCTGTATCCTCTCTCTCAGCTGGATCTCGTCCTCCAGAGTTCGCTCCTTATCAATCAGCTTACCAGAGACCTGTGAACACGCGCACACAGACACACACACAAAACACAGATCCTGAATCTGCACTCATACCAAAGGTGTTTTCAGCTGTACAACCAAGATGCTAGAAAATATGGCATGCATGTTAACAGGCTAACGTTAACATGTTAGTGTGAAATACTAAAATACATAATGTTAGTCTGATTTGACTCAATGTTCAGCTGAGGCTGATGGGAATTCAGTCTGTTATTAAGTAAAGTGGACACGTGGGAATACCATACCTCTCCCTGCAGTCTGCTGACGAGGGTCTGCAGTCTCTGCAGCTGCTGCTCCTTCTCCAGCAGAGTCTCCTCCAGCTCCTCCACCCTCAGCTGGCTGTCCTCACGCAGCTTCTGCTGAAGGTTCAGCTCCGCTGTGGCCTGCGTGGACACCTGCTGGGCCTCATCCAGCTGCAAACGACAGGGTCACTCTGAACGTGTCGCTCCAGGGTTGGTGTTGTGATATTTAGGATGATGTGCAGAGGCAGTTTCGAAGCTGATGATAATCACCTGTATTGTATTTGGAGTTCTAATTTTGCGAGCATAATTTCTATGGTTATGCTAATTGTTTAAGGGTTATGAGTGTATAACAAAACAAATCACTGCAAAAAATAAAATAACATTAGACCAATTAAAAAGACCATTTATATTTTATGTGTTGCTTTCAATCCATTCCTGAGAGAATTTTCTAAACTTCACCTTCATCACGTTTTGATCTTTGTTTATTCACAGAAATTTAACTAACTGTAGTTTCACATTCCTGTGTTCTCATCTTGAAAGAGGAAGTGACACGTTGTTTTTGACTGGAGGTTTTTGTGGCCTTGTAGCTGTTGTTGTTTATGTAAACAAGGACAGTAAGTCAGTAATGAAACAACAGTCTCATGAGGCCTTTCACAAGAACAACTTTAGTGTTTTTGTTTTATTTTATAGTTAAATAATACATAGGAAGGTCGATATAATACAGAACAGATTATAAGGAAAATGGAGACAGTGTTGAATCGGTAACCTTCAGTTATTTGATTTAAATCTGAATATCTTTCAGGTTCTCCAGACAGATTTTAGCAGTTATTTCCTCTAAAAACCAACATCTGCTGATAAAGTCCAATGAAATTACTAAACTCAAATAACCTTATCTGGGTTTCTTTATAATTAGTAGCTTTAAAATGAAGTGCTCCAGTTTTACTAATGACTTGTCTCTGTACCTCTGTCTCCAGTCTGAGGATGGTGCTGTTGAGTTCCGACGTCCTCTTGTCTCTGCTGTCGTTGTCGACCTGCAGCTCCTCCAGCTGTCTCTCTGACAGCCACAACTTCTCAGCCAGAGTGCTGGCGTGCTGCGTTTGCTTCTCCAGATTCTCCTGAACACAATACACACACACACACACACACACACACACACACACACACACACACACACACAGTTAAGAGCTCCGCTTCCTCATATAACGTGTGTCTTACTGTTGGACAGATCACGCTCGTGTCTCAGCACCTTAATTCTCTAATACGAGTTTTGAAATAACAAATACAACAAGGCATCATGCTGAGTGCAGTGAATTATCTATTGATTATCTATAGATTATCAATAAGTGTCACATACAGTATGTGCAGACATTAAATGAAAATAAATAGCAGGAATGTAGAGTTTACATTATCTGTTCATCCCAGCTTGTGAGTTTAGTTGCTGCTGTCTAACTCAGTGTACCTCAGCATCCTGGATCTTGTTTTTGAGGGACTGCTGGAGAAAATTGAAGGCGTACTCCTGAGTGTTGGCCTCCACCATGATGTCCCGGGCCTCCTTCACCTCTATCTGCACAGCAAAAAAAATTTGAGTTAATCATGCAAAGACACGGATAACCACAGTATCATTCCATCCTTCCATCTGCTCATACCTCCATCTCTCTGCATCTCTCGCCAATAGATTGGTTATCTCTCTCCATCTCTATCATCTGCTCTCTCGTCCTCTTCATCTCATTGGTCAGCTGAGTGTTGGTCCTCAGCAGGTCCTCGTTGTACACCAGCAGGCCGCGCATCTCAAACCTTCACAGAAAAACACTTATCAGACTCGAGGTCCTCACTGAGATGTCTGACATCCCCTTTGAACTGGTTCAAGGACCAGAGATAATTTGGTGGAAAGAGGGCTAGAGAGGAGTGAAGCCACGAAATGAGAGGAGTTGAACAGCAACTTAAAACCTGCTCAGTTTCAACCACTGCAGGTCAGCTATAACCTCCAGTGGTTACAGTGACATAAAAGTGTACCGAGGGTGTGGTCAGTACACTATGACATCACCTGAGTGTGGTTACATGCAAAAAGGCTTTGTATTTCAATAAAAAAAGGCCAGTCAAGCAATGTTTTATAGCTGAGTTTCTCAGCGTCCCATATTCATATCTAAGTTGCTCATCAAGACAGTTTAATAAAGAGAAGATGAGACCAAAGGGGAAGGACAGCACGGAAGACGGCAAACAGAAGAACACAAGAAAAAGCAAGCTAACTAACAGGAAAATAAGATAAATAGCATCGTGTCTGACCTTATCTGATTCCTCTCCTTCTCCATCTCCACACTCTCTGCTTCCAGGAACTGGTTACGCTGGAGAGAACACACACACACACACACACACAATCAAAATATTGTTTTTTAGAATGGGTCCAAATCGCAGACTGGGGATGGCAATCTGGCTCAAGACCTCTGCTACAGCAGGTCTGCCAAAATAGTCTTAATAATATTGCAGTTGTCTAAAAATACGACTTGGCCCGGACATCCCATGGTTCGTCACTTCTCTCAGACTTCCAGGACTTTCTGTCTTGCATCCATCTGACATTTGTGGAGTCTTACTAGTGGTAACAAACCACATTCTTACAGCAAAAACATGTGTTTGAATCCCAAAAGGAATGAGATGAGGCCTACCTTCTGGCAGACGTCCAACTGTTTGGTCAACTCCTCTATGTAGTCTTTTTTATTGGGCGCCCCCAGAGTGGCAGAGCGCATGCTGTAGTGAGTGGATAACACCTGTAGAAAATAAATAAATAAATAGAAATAAACATGGAAAAACATTTAGTGTTGGATGATTGGGTGTGTTATCTGTGTGAGTAAACGTACAGGGTTGTTGAGCTCGGTCCTCCTCTTCAACAGAGTGTCGTAGGCGGAGAATCGGGTGCGGGAGGTGAGGGTGGGCATGGTCATGCCCACTGGACTGGTGCTGCGACTGTTGAAGCTGTAAAGGTTCATCTCTGAGGTGGAAGGAGACAGGCCTGGAGGCTAGAGATGGAGAATGTTGTTGACTGTTTTAGTATCAATTTATTATGTTAATGTAGCATTAAGAGTATTTCTAAAACTAAAATTGTGAAGAACTAAAACCACCACCAAAATATCTAAATAAGAGTGTTTTAGTTTTTCCACCAAATCACAAACCTTGAACTCAGACATTCGATACATGGGGTTGTACTCCATGGAGGTGGCTGTGGTGTACGGACTGTTGAACACCCTGGTAGGGCTGTCAATAACACCGAACTGTAAAGAAGCACACACAGGTGATTTTAAACCTTCGATGAATAACAAAAGGAGAGAGACAAGAAAAACAAAGGAAAGGACATAAGCCAAAAAAGGTGATCCACAGGTTTCGGTTTGCATGAAAAAGTTTTGCTCTTCAGTATGAAAAAGAAAAAAACTGAAGCAAAGACAATGTTGTAAATTGCTATATTTATTATACGTGGATTGTTATCAATTTAACTCTGATTTAGTATGTTTTCTAAACTGATATTCAAATATAATTTTAATCAAATTCAATAACTTAAAATGTTGTATCAAAAACATCACAATACAGGATGGTGAATGTTAATCTTAATTATTATTTGTTATTGCTAATGGTGATACACAGGATGATGATATAACTGGCTATACAAATTATTACATGTGGTAAATTACTGTTGAGATTATATAAAGTGCAGATATTGATTAGTTTGATGCAGGATAGAAGACTTCTGTCACTGTATAATTCAGAGTTTCTCAACCATCATTTGATTAAACAAATCTTTCACTGTTGGGGATTCTTCAGAATTAAATGATCTAACAAGAAGGTAAAATGCCAGAAGCAGCTGAGAAACTCTGGTCTAATTTAATCTTGTGATAACAGGCAGGTAACCACGACGGCCAATGAGGAACCTTTAATCTGTGTTTTGTCCAGGAGATGGTGCTGTTCAATAACTGGAAAGGAAAATGTGTATTATACTAATGCTGCACAAGACATTTATCACTTGAACAAGATTATAACATTATAACTTGTAAATTACAAATATGTGTTAAATGATTCCATTTAGTTACTTGCAGTAGTTGCAAACACAATGTAGATGCACTAATACAGGACAGATTTCTATTTCATTTACTGTATGTTAACCATGTCATTTTGCAATGTTTTATGAAAAGTGCTATATTTGGAAAAAAAATTGTTTTTAATTATATTCAGAAAAAAACTAATTTTGGGGGACCTTGAGAATTTTGAAAACAATTCAAGACCAGACAACAGTGAGAAACCTGGGTACTAACAAAGTTTTTAATAATAATAATAAGGTCAGAGTAAGATTGGTGTACTAAACATTTCATTGCACCAGCAGATTGTTTCTCATGTTTCAAGAAAATAAGACTTTCAGGTTTCAATAATAATAATAATAATAAGATGGAGATGTTTTCAGTGCATGGGCAATAAGAGACCTTTTTAAGTGGTGTTTTGTCCAGAAGATGGCACTGTGTAATAGCTAATTCTGTCTTTCTGGATTCCCAGATATACAGCAGTACAACAGCATCTGATGATCATAAATACTGTCTCTAATCTCTCTGATCTGAATCACACACAAACATGAGTCTGCCTCACCCACCCTGTCGGACATAGTGTCCCAGTCCCGCGAGGCCAGGGACTCCAGGGACCCTCTGTAGTGGTTTAGCCCCAACCGGGTGGTCTCCCATGGGGGCAGCCTGGGGCCGTTCTCTGCCAACGACCCGGCGCCTCCCGAACCATCTGCATCCCTGCCACTCACCCCATTGGTCCTTATTTCGTTGTTGAGGTACAGCTGATATTTCGGGTTCTGGCTGGTCGTCACAATCCGGGGCGTAGTGGGCTCCTCCTCTGATGGGCTGTCGAGCTGCTTGTTTGATTCCTGGAGGAGAGGGGAAGAAGGTGGGCAAGCAGAGATGAAATAACCCTGGATATATCTTCAAAAATCCACTAATACACCCAGGTATACCAACGTATAGAAGTGATAAGGATGAATTCAGAGCATCTTGTGTGTGTCCAGAGAATCAACTCATTTTCCTGACAAACAGATAGTAGTTTGAATCAGTTCAACAGCAGTCATTCATGATGCATGAACAGGAGGGAAAGTTGTGTTTTGTAATGCAGACAGACAGATAATACAGTCGGTTCAACTCTTGGCTATGACTTTCTTGGGACTTGCAACAATGATTTTGCCCCACCTTTGCACATTCTGTAGATGATATACCGCAATAAGCTGCTGGACTCCTGTTTCTCACCAAGCAAATTATCAGACAGAAATTCAAGCAAACACAATGCAAAAATGCACAAAAGGTTAATCTGTCCCAATCACTTTCATGCAGCAAAAATCAACACAATCATTGTAACACGTGAAGCTCATTTACGGGGAAAGAATCAAAAAGAGTAGTGAGAGTTCAATTTGTCATTGAGATTGAGGTCATTAGTACGATTGAAGAACGCGTGCTTTAGAATCTTGTTGCGGTTTCATACTTTCGAGTTATGTGGATTGAGAACTTATTCATGCAAGGAGATGCATTTAAAAACCTGCAGTGCCATGCTTTTCTGCCGTCTTCACACAGAGAAGATGCAGAGCGAGCTTTTCATTTCATGCAAGGACATCGAAATGTTCGGTCGGGAGTATTTGTTTGCTTACCGATCCCTTGCCGGAGTCAGCCACTGAGGCTGAAGAGTGTGTGGTTTGTGTTTTGCTCCTTGCTTGTGAATCAGTCTTCTCAGCGCTGCTTCCTACTGGACAATCAATTCTCGCAGTGATCTGACTGGTTTTGGTGCTTCTCTGGGATGATTCAGACCCGTTCTGGCTGGTTTCCTTTAACGGAGGGGTCACAGTTATGCAGGGAGCTGGACTATTGTCTTGTCCGGCGCTGCTTGGTGTGGACGAACTCAACTGGAGAACCTCTGCAGAAGCAGACTTTGGGGCTGTTCCAGAGGAGGGGCTCTGTGGGGAACCGGTAGAAGGGATGGGGTCTTGACCAGAGAATTTGCTGATCAGGTCTTTGATGCTGCCGGCTTGTTGCAGGTTTGACCAGCGGGACAGGCCTGTAGATGGTTTCTTGTAAGTGGCTCTCCAGGTCTGATCTGCCTCTTCATTAGTGGTCTGGTGAGGACTAAGTGGTGACTGGGGGGAAGAGGACTCGGGTGCGTGCTGAAAGAGGTGAACAGAATAACAGATCCCCAAAACACTGTTAACCGGGAGTCTGAGCACCAGGTTAGTGGTGGGAGATGCGGCACATTTACCATACAGTTCACACAAGTAGCTATCTCTTGAATATGTCTGGGTGCATTAGATAATTGTGGGGCAATGTTGCAAATCAATGATCAATTTGAATTTTATATCAGTGTAATGAAGATTATTGTCTTGTCTGTCATAAATTCAAAATAGATATCTCAATAGTGCAATAAAAATCCATAAAGAGGATTTTATGAATATGTGTCACTCATATATGAGATGATTCCCACACAGAAACAGAGAATAAAATTAAAGAGACTATGTAACGTTTGCTAAGGGGAGACCGCTCTGGCTATAGTGGTAATTACATGACAATGGCACATCCAACTGGTACTTGCTATTTTACTTCAGAGATAAAACCATTTCAATAGTTATCTGTGACATGCAAAAATAGTACAAGGACAGAGGAGTCATCAAGTCAGCAAGCTGCCTCAGTAATGTCAGTTACGCAGCCACATTTATCTATCTATGTTGGTATATTGAGCTAACATTAGCCACCATTAGCTACTGGTCACACCAGATCAAGTAAGGATGTAGTGGCAAAAGAGGAAGATGGTGTTACCTCTACTTTCAGATGTTACATAGTCTTAGTTTACACAAACCAAGTTAATCTCCAACGAGCACGTAGGTTCAAAGACCTCATTCCATCACTTTCGTTTGAACTTTAAATGATTATGTGAAAGCAGCACGTTAATAGTGTGTTTTTCTTTCCATGTCAGTCCCCTGTCTTTACAGTGTGAAGATGTTGACTGTTGAAACGCATACATAATGACATGAAGCCCAATGTGTGTTCATATCCTGACATAAATCCCCTCCTGAGAAAGTGCAACATCTGCTCGCTCATCTGAAAAATCCCCACCCTCCCCCAAAACACAACATCCCGCTTTCTCACACAGAAATAAAAGGACAGCTAGATATATAAGTAGACTGATAAACCGAGAGACTCCAAACACCCACTCAGCTCACACACAAAAAAGAAGAAAAATGGCAGCATTTTTCACTTTTTGCCAAATAGCCACTTGATTAAATCCAAATTTAATTAACAATCATAACAAGGAGGCTGATGCCACTTAGAGAAATGAAGTGGCGGACATCCAGGGGTTTAACTTTTGGGGCTCGAGGGTCCAAAGCATAGAGTGGCCTTAATCCAGGGACTCGCCTGACTGCCTCCTCCAGGGACAGTGAGCCAAAGCCGGGGTGGGAGACGAGCCGGGGCCTGGGAGGACTGAGAGAGAGGGTGGGTGTCTGGGGTTTAGGATCACTGCTAATCACCATGGTATTAAAATGTTTACAGGCCATGGTGCGATTAGGTCTCAGCTGATGATTTTTAAGGTTATTATTTTTGCCTTGTGAGCGGAGTTTGGACTCTCTGAGCCTCATGAAATGAAGAGACGGGGATGCACTTGCTGGTGGTGACGTGTGTGTTCTAGTGTTTCTGTCCTTATGTACATTACATTTATTGTATGAGTTAATCAACATCAAGATCCCACATGGGGTCGCTTGATAAGCACACAGGGTCACAGGAGATTTCTAATTAATGTTAATGTTTTTCATTAAATATGTTGGACATAAATTCAGAATTTCTATGTTAGGTCCAGTCAGATGCTGATGTGGTCCTTACTCTTCAGAACCACTAACAACACGCTATCCGCCTATGACATTTAGGCTACAGTGCAAATTTGTTTACTTTGTCTCGTTTCCTATGCTGCAACATCGGCACTACAGCAACCAGCCAGCCAGCTGCTGTCAATCAAATTCAGACATTTCAAACATTTCTCAATTTTTAGAAGATGCAGATAAATTAGTTTCCCAATAACAGAACAATCACACAGACAGACAGACAGGCAGAGCTTCATTCAGGAAAACAAGGTCCATATTCCCCAAAGTCCTGGACACAGACATATGGCACAGAACTGTACACCATCTGACCCAGATATGACAGCAATGCATCCTGGGAAATACAGTGAATGGCTCACTCATGTTTGGCAGAGAGGGTCAGGGTTTGTCCCCAGAATGTAAAGTTCTGGAGAGGCATGATCATACCGCACGCTGCTGAAGAGTGAACATACAGTGTTGATGAGTATGAAAGATCCTCATTATCTCAAGACTATTGATGTGTCAAGAATGATTCTGCTCTCTGCTCTACCCGCATTAGAAAACACTATCTTCTCTGGAAAACTGCTGTTGAAAGTGTCATTTCAGCTTTTTAAAGCACATCTTCCATTATGATCAAATAAAAACCTGCTATGAATCTACACATCTGTTCTTTAGGTAAGAAAAGTCTGTGCTTTTGATTTAGATTTTTGAAACTCAAATGTCAGAAAGCTAAAGTGTCACTTCCTCAGACTTGGCGAAACTCCTCCAGAGCCGCAGAAGACATTAAACAACAGGCTGAGCAGTACTTCTCCTCCTCCTAACTAGTATGTGCAAAATCTGTGGAGTGGCCCTTTAACTACACTGGCATAGCTCCATCTCCCGGATATTATAGTAAGACAAAACTAATTTAGTGTGGAAGGTGTTGGAAATGAGTTTACATGGATTTCTTTGATAGACGGGCTGGTTTACTCAAAGCTCACAGAGATGCAGCTCTTGGCCATCTGCACACCAAACAATAGAAAACACCAGAACATTTCAAATCGGAAACAATAAATTTGATCAACTGTCAGGACCAAACCTGCCTCATCCATTTTTAGAGAGGATGTCAAACATTTCATTATCATTTCTGCGTTTGTAGCCCCCTAACAGCAGTGAGGATGATGACAAACTTATTTTTGTCAATTTTTGCACAATAAACATTTCACAGCAAAACCAAAAACTACGGGTGTTCTCTAATGACACGGAGAGAAATACTGACACTAAGAAAAGTGTTGTTTTCTAGCTTCTGCTGAAAATGTCCAGAAACTTCTTTGTTTGTTTCTAGTTTTTCATGCTTGTTTTTTTGCCCTCTTTGAAATGTTCTACAGATTGTGTTCCAGCTCCTGGTTTTTATTCTAGCTTCTCCTCATTGTTTTCTTTATTTTTGTGGTTGTTTTCAACTTCTTCTGGTTTTTTTCTAGCTTCTTCAAATAGTTTTCTAGTGTCTCCTGGTTGTTTTCCAGTGCCTCCTGGTGGTTTTCCAGTGCCTCCTGGTTGTTTTATTAGCTGTTTTGGGATGTGTCCAAGCTTTTCATGGTTATTTAGCTTCTGGTAATTTCAAGCTTCCTTGTTTGTTTTCTAATTTTACCTGGTTGTTTTCTATTTCCTCCAAAATGTTTTTACTTTCCTTTTACTTCCTTTATTTTGTAGCTTGATGTTTAGCTTCTGCTTTGTGCATTATCTAGTTTCTTCAGGTTGTTTTCCTGTTCGCTCTGGTTGCTTACTAGCTTCTTTGTTTGCTTTCTAGCTTCTTTAGATTGTTTGCTTTTTTCCTTGGCTTGTCTTCCAGCTTGCTCTGTTTATTTTTGTTCTTTAGCTTCTTTCCACTGTTTTCTCTTTCCTCCTGGTTGTTTTCAAGGGACTTTTTTTTTTTTTTCTTCTGGCTTGTCTTCCAGCTTCTTGTATTCTTGTGGTTGCTCTTCGGCTTTTGTAGGTACATTTTGTGTTAATTTGTACTGTTTTCCAGCTTCTTCATGTTGTTTTCTAACTTCTACTTTGATTGTTATCCAGCTTCTTTAGGTTGTCTTCTATGTTCTGGTTGTTGTCTACCTTCTTCAAATTGTTTTTCTAGCTTATCCTGGTTGTTTTCTAGTGTCTTGGCTTATTTGGGGTTGCCTGTATTCTTCTGGTTATTTTCTTGGCAGTTTTTTTGTTTCTCCTGGCTCTTTTCTAGCTTTTCAATTTTATTTTCTAGCTTGCAATGGTTGTTTTTTAGTTTCTTGTCTTGTTCTAGCTCTTTCTAATACGCTTTCATGATTATTTGTGGTTGTTCTTGTCTGGCTGTTGTTTTCTCTCTTCTTTAGGTTTTTTCCTAGCTTTTCAGGGTTGTTTTGTAGTTTCTCCTGGTTGTCTTCATGTTCCTTTTAGTTATTTTCTTGTAATATATTCTAAGAGAATGCTTTACACAACTGAGATATTTACTATGCATAACATTTCTGTGTGTGTGACTTCTCACTGTCTTCAATTCAAACTGTATTTCAAGAGTCTCACAAACATGACTTTTATCCTCAGAGCTGCTTCAAGCTCATAACCTTTCTCACTTTACATTTCTCTTATCTTCACTCTCACTCTCAATATCAAACACAAAAAAGTTGTCTAAGTTATCAGTGTGACAGAGGTAAACCAGCAGATGCAGGACACCAAAGCAAACCTGTCACTGCAGCAGAGAGAGAATTACAGTGTAATAAAAAATAAAATAAATAACCAATTAGTGGCAGCAGTCTTGTGTTGGACACGTACATCTCTTACAGAGAGCAAACCGTTGAGATACATTTGGCCCGAGGCAATCTGTTTGGCAATATGTTCCTGTGTTGTTGTTGTTGCTCCCCCTCCCCAACTCCTCCCATCTCCATGGCTGTAAATAACAGAGATTAATCAACCAACCGGCGCTCTGTCCTCGCCCTAAGGCCTGCCCGTTTTAACAGTTCACTTAGCCGACAATTATCCTTTCAACAGGAATATTTGTTACCAAATGGGCTGAAATCAGGTCAAACTAATCCTGGGTGTCTCTTTATTTAATGTGGGAAATCTGAAAAATCTACTAGTGATATGTTAAATATGTAAAACTAAACAGAAAATTAACAGCTTAGTAAGTGTCCTCACATGCTGTATTTTGCCGGCAGAGGGGACACAACAGAAAACAACAGTGGAAGCAGCGTCAGATACTGTATATATCCTTTAAAGCTATACAAAGAAATATATGGATCAAATGACTTGAAGAGGTGAAAAAAAGAAATCATTCTGAGAGATTAGTAAAATTCTCTTTGCACAGCTCTTCTTTTTCTTATTATTGTAAATTCGGTATTTAATGGTTTTATTTAATTTTTTCTGTATATATCTATGCTCTTGTTGGCCCCCATGCACCAAAACAAATTCCTTGTATGTGTAAACCTACTTGGCAATAAATCTGGTTCGGATTCTGAAACAAGAAAAGAGAAGCAACTTTGACAAAGGATTCCACATTTCACCTTTTTTAGATAAATGCTGTTTTAGGTGTTAACAATCCAAATCAAGAATATGTCTCTTAAATTCAACACTTTTTCTTAGAAATCAGAACGATTCTTGCATGTGCAATGACAAAGAAATAAAAGTAGAACACACACTCCTGCATCTGTCCATATTCAATTCAATTTTCAATTCAATTTTATTTATATAGCGCCATATCATAACAAAGTTATCTCTCCATCTGTACACTAACATGGCTTTGTCTTTTTAATCTCTATACAATGGAACCAAATTAGAATGTTACAGAACAAAACTCATCAGTACCTTTCATCCCAGACTGATCTTTACAAAACATATTTGTCCTAAACATTTTCCCATGAGCATAAAGTGCTACGCCCCAGATGTCCTCATCTGATGACTAATTGCACCTGTGTCCTACCTTTATGGAACTGATTTTTTCTTTTCATTTGTTTTTGATTTTGGAGAGAATGATATATTTTTTATAGCTAGAACGACAGTTTAGCTCATCCAGCTGTTCCTTTTTTTAAAATACATAAACAGACAATACCTGGTCTAACAATGTAATTTACATATGTATAGTCATTACTTCAACTCTTTATAAGAAAATAATATTATATTAAGTCTATATGAAGCTCATAGTCCCCGGCAGCACCTGTTTTAGCTTCTGTCTTTGTGTGATAAAGAATCTAAAAGTCAAAACACACAGCTGAGCTGCAGGTGACAAATAGAGAAAAGGAAAAAATCCAACTGCAATTTTCTGACTTGTTTTACAACAATTTAGTTTTAACATTTTAGGTGAAGACTGTTTTTTACCCACAATTCAGTTCTACTGAATGTTGTGCGGCTGAGGTCTTAACCTCTATTATTGTTGCTTTTTGAGGTTCATTTCACAGTGATTTTACTACAAAAGTTCATCCAGGATGAATCACTGAATCTACCAAACCCTCTTTATTAAATCTAATCTAAATATATTAGATTTATATCCAATCAAGATGATGATGTGATTATACTAATCCTGTCTCATTTTCTGACAGATTAACCACAAATAATCTGATAAAAAGGTCACTCAGCCTCTCTTAGTGCAGAGTGGCTCGTCTAGATTAGCAGGACGAAGCGTGAGAGCGCGGCTGTAGGTGGCAAAAGTTTGAGTCCCCCTCACCCTCCCTGTGCTGAGATTTACACACACACACACACACACACACACACACACACACACACACACAAACAACACAGAAACAACATGAAGTCATTTTGCTTTATGAACTAATTTTTTTTATGGTGTGTGTGTGTGTGTGGGGGGGGGGGGATACATTAGGGTTATAAACTGCCAAATTCTCGCAGCTGAAACATCCAGTTTTGCATTAAGTTGACCCATTTCTATTTAAATCCACTTCACAAGTGACTTCAGCTGTCAGGACATTAAAGCAATGACTATGTGACAGGTGTGTATTTTTGACAAACTCTCAATTTACTCTCAAAATCTCAAATCTGAATATCTGAGTCCATTTTCCCTCAGGAGCGTTCACAGCAGACACAGACCAAAATGCCTCTGGGTACTATTGTATTGATAGACTTACAACCATTTAGACCAAAGAAACGTCAGAAGTACATCAACCACATCTTACTTTTCAACAAAAGCTTTAAATGCAGTTCTTTTACCATCCAGCTCCTTTGATACTGACATGATAGTGAATTCGGAACATTCCACATCAGCAGCAGCCATCTTGGTTGTTTGGTCTATACGATAATGTCTCAACGGTGCTCCTCTCTAGCGTATCAAACCCGCCTCATATTAAATGGTAAATGATATACAGATGTGATTGACTGACCCGGAGCAGGTTGGCTGTAAATCTGTCTGAATGAGAGGGGGACCAGACGCACAATTGAAACATGAGCTCGCACATTCGTCTGGTTCCCAGGCGAACCAACACTATGCTCCCAAGGAAAACTACAGCATCAGCCGTCAGCAACATATGTTTACGTTTAAGTGACAAACACCTCCACCAATCATGAGCCTCGTCAGTCTGGAGAAAAGGAGGTAACAAAGGCCACAGAGGGAGAAGGTCGGGGAAAATGGACGGGTCAACAAAATGTCACAAAAGATTGATGTTTGTGTCGCGTTTCCATTGGTTTCATGATCATTCCCTAACCACAACAGTACATTCCACAAGACATTCTTCTTCCAAAACCTTTTTCTGGAGAACGGACACCTTTTCAAACTGGGAAATAGCAGTGAAGCGCTGATGTACTTCTAACAAACAACAAACAACATTTTGCATAGGGGGCCCCCAAAAAGTTAGAAACGGCCCTGGTCCTATGCACCTGTCATTAAGACTGTAAGGAGACGTGATAGTTGTTGTAAATTTTGTTGAGCTAGTTGTGTTGGGACAGAAAGAAATTGAACTTCACTGGAGGGGTTTCTACAAATGTCTTGCTTTTACATTTAGGCATTTAGCAGACGCTTTTATCCAAAGCGACTTCCAAATAAGAGCTTTACAGAAAGTGCATAGAACCATGATCGAAAACAACAAGAAGTCTCATCAAACTTGTAAGGGCTGGAGATGAATCACAAGTGCTATAAGTAAGTACATCACTGCCAATGGCAGAATCCAAAAGAGCATTAAGTCTTGGAACAGATGATCTTTGTACATTATCATATACAATACATTCAAACTAAAATACAATTCCACTATAATAACGTACAATATGCAATACTTTGTAGAAGGTTACATCTTTTTAAGAGCTGTTGTATTCCCCTGAAATGAACAGTAACTGAAACTACATTAATTCAGCTGTTGTAGTTTTCGTCTTGGACTACAAACTGCCACCTTTCAAACTCTACTCAAAGGACAGATTTTTGGTGCAGTTTTACTTTTAATGCCTAGTGAAGAATCAGGTATTTCTCAATGAAAATCTGCCCGCTGAATGTTGTATTAATGTGCAGGAGCTGCAGCATGTTGGCAGCCGGCCTGTCTGCTGTTTGTGTTTAAGTTTCACGAGTTAAACTGATGACACTTTGACAGGTTTCCTGTTATAATAAGACTCTGAACCAGGTTTCTTCCCTCATCGTTTCCTGTCAAAACTGTGTCAGTCTATTATGGGTTTTTTTGGTGGGTTTTTGGGGGGGAAATATGCTAAAAGAGTGTGTGTGTGTGTGTGTGTGTGTTTGTTTGCATCTGTGTGTGTGACAGACAGAGCCAGATGAGCAGGCAGATGTTTCCTCTGTCTCCACTCTGACTGTCTGAGAAAGACTGACAACAGCTGGACCAATGCCAGACACACACACACACACACACACAGGTAGACAAAGACACAGTGACTCTGTTCTACCACAACAAAACTGCGCTGAGAGGTTTCCTTCGCAGTTAATTTTTTATATATTATACTATATATAGTATATATATACTATTTTCTATACTACACTTGAACTTCACCTTGTTGATTCAGTTTAAGTCCAAACCAACATTATAGTGTCATGCAGCTGGTTTTGTAGAATCCTGGCCCTAAACGTTCTCTTACAAACTTGTTATATGATGGAGAGTTTCACATGTTTGTGTTTTAGAACAGAAGAACACTTTGCACATACATCTCACCAGACAGGAGCGTAGGGAAGGGACGAGTGGATCAAAAGTTGCAAACAAATATCTGCATAGTGTACAAAAATGTTCTTGCAACATTTTGGTGAAAGACCCTCATCAGGCAAACGGTTTGTGACAATGAGAAGCTATTTTAAACAGGGAGTGGCCGCTTGCACAAAGACCTTTATCAGGCAAATGCAGCATGAGACCTTTGTATGCAGAGTGGGAGATCAGAGTCTTCCTTGTATTACGGTGCATCACGATTGAGCCAGAAAGTGGTATTTAAAAAGATTGAAAGATCTACTGTGTTTGGAGCTTTAGCTGAAGGCCAAGGCCCAAAAACCCACCCACCAACAAAACAGTGAATACTGTTAGGCGTTGTTTTGAATAAGTTTGACTGTGCCAACAAGGAGAAAGAAGAATACAGTTGTGAAAATGAGCTAAAGCGAGGTGCGACAATGGATTAGAGTTGTAGATGCTGTGAGTCTAACTGTACCATGTTGTTTTCTTGTTCCGTCTGGTTCTTTCCCTAAATGCTGCGCTTTATCTTTCTGCTGGTGAACGTTTCCTCTCCGCCTGAGCTGAAGGAAAAACAGAAAGTGAAAGGTTTTAATAATTAACACCTTTTTAGAAACAACTGATCTCAACTAAACATGGCATTTCACCACATTCACATTAACTCAACTCAACTTTCTATTACATGTGTTTTCTAGTCTGAAGTAGAAAATGTAATTTTAAAATTCACATTTAAGGAATAAAACCACAACAACAATCAAAGTTGAACTAAATGAGTTGAAGTCAGTTCTTTTTTAACAGAATGTGGAGTCAGCTACCTGTGGGATTGTCTGAGTATTTTTGGTCTCTGTGTCTCCTGGACCACCAGCCTCTCTGATTGGACCAAACACTCTGATGAAGCTCCTGGCAAGCACACAGCTGAAAGTGAACAGGAAAATAATGGACAACCGGGTAACTAACAAGCTTAACTGGAGCTTCTCTGAGGAAAAATACAGCAATCTCATTGGTTTACTTAAAACATTCAGGACTTGTCTGTTGCCATGTTCTGATTCCTTTACAGGGATGTTGTCGTGTGTTCTTGTCTTATGACCAGCTTTTAATAATATTCACATCAGCAATGTTACAATTCACAGTACGCTTAAGCATGCATGTTAACACCTGAACCTTAGAATCTGTATGTGTGACAGAAAACCTCCACTCAAGATGCACTTACTAGCTTTCTTTGTGGAACATTCAAATGCATCTCATGGTCTTAATCAGCAAGTTAAGACTATGAGATGCTGTTGAAAGCTCTGGAAGAAAAAGCTTGTAAATTCAAATTATTTTGTCACATTATGGTTTCTAATCAAAATATTGATTCTAAAGTAAATTATATTTTATTGATCTGCCTTTTTTTATCCCCTACCCCCTGCCTTTGCTTATGTGCTTACTTTTTGACACGATGACATTTACAACTTTTTTTTAACCCACTTGTGTATGATGTCAGCTTTCTGCTGTGGTCACTTACAGTGGACGTCTGAAGGCTGGAGTTTCCCTTCAGCTCTTGATCGACTCTTGTTTCTTCTTTTCCTGAAGATTAAAGAGCTCAGTGGTCTTCAAGCTGCAGGAGTCTGACAACACAAAAATACAAATACCGTCAGTTCACAAAATGCACTTCAACTCCTGCCTGAGCTCTTCTATTAGAATTCACACTTTGTCAGGTTTGATAGCTGAAATCTACATTAATATAATATACACATGCAGTTAAATAAGGCTGGGCAATATGACACTTTCACCAGTTGATTTTACTAAGTAGAAATACAAGCTAAATGTGCAACAGGGACAGTTTATGCAAACATTCAAATAAAACGTCTCTCACAAACTTCATAAAAACACATTAATTTAAAGATGTGTTTCAGCTAACATGAAGCAAGTGTTAACCCTTGTGCTACCTTGCCGGGTCATATTGACCCAGTGGCCAATTGTCTTGACCCAGTGTTTTCTCCACAAGATAGCACAAGGGTTAATAAAAAATAAAATGAATGTCAATGAACAGCAATAACTCAAAAAATGATGCAAACGTGCAGGATAGTCTTCTATATTTGAGATCATTTGTGAATGCACACAATGGGTGCTGCTGTTTTATATATTTTCCCTGAAAAGACAACTTGAGCGGTTCCTGAATTCAGTGAAAAGAACAGGACAGAACTTTCTGTTCTGTTTGTCTTCCAGCAGCTGAGAGATTTGCATAAGAAAACACTGACGATAGGCACAGCATCCCATTTTCACCGGAACTTCAAATTGACTGAATAAGCTTTACTACTTCTCTTTTTGTTTTCAGAGGTTGTTCAGGGATAAAAGTTAAGGTTATAGTCATGGTCAACCCTCTGGTCTCACGTCCTGATCCGTCTAAGCACTCCGTTCTCCATCCAGGCAGTATCTGCAGGGCTGAAACCTGCACCAGTCGGACTTTCCCACATTAAATATTCCTGACTAACGTGTGGGATCCCATCACCACCTTTAACATAAAACTGTTCATTCCTTGAACAAAAAAGCTACAAAGCTGTGTTTTCATAGATACACACAGCTGAACAGCTGATGCAGAGATAGTGAGTTAGTTAATGCTCCCTGTTCAAAGTCAAAAGCAGCCAAATATTCAAAACCACACTGTTTGTATCAGGATCACATTCCACTATGCACTACTGTACAGTGATATCACTTTACAACTCTTGTCTAATAGTATCGAGCAGTAGCAGTAGTACAGAAGTAATTGTAACAGCGGGACTATCAGTCAGAGTAGAGTTAGTAACAGCAGTAGTTTGAGTAATACTAGCAGCTATAATACTGACTGGCAGCAGAGGAGTAGTAATAGTTCTACAGCAGCAGGGAGAAATAGTAATTTAATTACAGTAGAAGTACTACTTGTTGAAGTAGTAGCACTAATTATAGTGCTCATGTTAGTCTGACTAATATTAGTAGTACCAAGAGTAGTTAGCAACAGTAGTAACAGGGGCAGTAGGATATGTAGGACCTATAGTAAGTATAGTATTCATTATAGAAGTATTAGTAGTAACAGCAGGGTAATAGTAGATGTATTCGTATTTGTAGTAGCACTACTGAAAGCTGCAGTGTAACAGCTCTGTTAGTGTGCTAGTTTTAGTACTGCTAGTAGAAGTAGTTGTAGAAGCACTAGCAGCAGGCACAGTAGTGTAGTAGGAGCAGGAGTATCTAGACTAACAACAGCAGCTGTAGTATTAATAATAGGTCCAGAAACTATACAGCCTGAAATGAAGGCCTAAGTGAAGGAATGCACTCAGACATCAGAGTGTAATTGAGCATCTGTCCACTGGGAGGCACTAACCCTCTGCAACAGAGTGTTCGAGGAGCAGGCGATAAGAGGCAGAGAAGTGCTTTGTTTGTGAGGAAGAAGAGGAGGCTCATCTGAGGGAAGCCTTTGATGAACTAACTGAAGAAGTGACGTCAACATGTCATGAAAGACAAATCAGTGTGTGTGTGTTGATGACAATTTAAAACGACACAAACAACGGCACGAAAACACAAAGGCCCTCTGGGAAATATATTTCCATGCTGTTAATGAGGTTTTCAAGGAGGCACACTGAGTGTGTGTGTTGTCCTGTTGTGCTCTAAAGGTCTGCGTTACACACTTTTCTGAATGTATCTGACTCTTCCTAAAACAAGCAGTCAGTGCCTCCATTTTTCTGTTTTTCCATCATTATCCGTTACTGATCGATGCCTTTTCTGAAGTCTGTTCCCCTGTACTGCATATACAACTCAGGGTATGTTACTATAAACGAAGAGCTTTCTTTCTTTTAATATTGATGATTTCCAAAATCTTCAAAACTTGTCACAACTTGGACATTTTGTACAAATCCACACATCAAATTATCAGAGGCATGTACTGTTTTATGTGTCAACCAAAAACCTTTTTAATTACAGCTTGCTCAGAATCCAACAGAGGTTTGTAGATCCATAAGAGAAGATCATATCATCATTATATGATTTTGCATAAATCCTCTAAACAATACTGAATTATCATGCAGCCTTAGTGTCAGTGAAAGAATGCAAAATAATCTTGTAAACTGTCAACTTGAAAATACTGTTACATTACATATAACAAGTGTTCCATTACAGTTATAACAACGTTTGAGCTCAGCCTTGTAATGAAAGTGCTATTGTTCATTATTGTTGTTCAGAAGGAAAGTCCACTTGTCTAAAGCATCTGAAGAAACGGTGCTTTTAATAAGAAATAAAAAGGATAACATTTGCACAGATGTAGTCAATGTCCTTGGGGAAAACTCTCAGCCAAGTTTGTTTTCCAATAGCCATGTAACACTAGTGACACAACATCTGACTATAAATCTAAAGGTATGACTCCTGGCTAGCTTGGAGAAAACTTAAACTCGGGAATCACTTGCTTATTCACCTCAGTTTCCCCTCTGTAAATCAAAAAAGAAGAAATAGTTTTTTGTAGTTTAGTTATTGTTTAAAATTTCAAATAACCATGCTTTAAAAACAGTACCAGCATTGCCATGGCAACCTGTATGATGGCGACCATAGCCCCGCTCCTGCTTGACTGTTTGAAACGTCCCAGTATTTTTAACTTCAGCTCAGAAGTGAACTAGAGATGTTTCCGGTAAAATCCTTCAGTTCAAAGTTTAGAAGAAATCAACATCTTGAGAGGAATGTTGAGGAGATTTCAAGACTTTGACGCTTCATGCAAATGTGTTACTTTGTCACCTGTCAATCACAACTGATCTTAACCAATCAAATCAGAAATACTTTATTTATGGCTTCATTAAAACGCTGTGCGTGTGTGCGTGACAAGCAATGAGGAACATCATCCAAGACAAGACAAGAAAGTAATTACCAATGAATTTGTGTGTGTGTTTGTGTGTTGTTGACAATTTGAAAATCACACACACACACACACACACACACACACACACACACACACACACACACACACACACACACACACACACACACACACACACACACACCGAGCTCTCAGTGTGTTCTGAGTCTGTGATA
>JAVQJD010088088.1:0-12145 GCA_036023655.1 Nannoperca australis | reverse complement strand
TCTCTCTCTCTCAGCAAAAAGTTTTAGGCGGTGACTTCTTCAACAAAGTGTGCGGTCATCTGAAACTGCTGGAGAAAGAGTACTTTGGACTGGAGTTCAGGCACCACAGCGGCAACTACGTAAGGAAATCAAACGCATCTGAACCCCCCCCACACACACACACACACACACAGGGGGATGTTTGAGTTTCTCTGCCCGGTGATGTGTTTGTGTTGCAGGTGTGGCTGGAGCTGCTGAAGCCGCTGGCCAAACAGATTAAATGTAGGTCCCTCTTCTGTTTCACATGTGCTGTACTTGAGATATAAAGACATGTAAATACCTGGTTTTTGGTGGAAGAAGGACTCAGATCCTTCACTAGTAAGTAAAAGTACTACAATGATGCAAAATGACCCCTTTTAGTGTCAAATTCTTTAAAAAAAAGCCACATTTAACACGTTGATCGTGTGTTTTGTGTGTAAAATCAAAGCACAACAGCACAACATGTCCATCTGAAATGCATAAAGTAGCATAAACAGGATATTCTTAAATAAAATACAGCATTTGAGGACTTATATCTTGTGCTTTCTGTTCTCTCTCTCTCTGTCAGACACCAACGATCTGTTCTTCAGGTTCATTGTAAAGTTCTTCCCGCCGGATCCTGGGCAGCTAAAGAGAGGCCTCACCAGGTAACAGCGTTTATTCTGGGATACCGAACACATGTTTAATGTCCCCTTCTAACACATAAAATCAATCAATCATAGCTTTCCCTATTGTGTGTGTGTGTGTGTGTGTGTGTGTGTGTGTGTGTGTGTGTGTGTGCAGGTATCTCTTTGCCTTGCAGATAAAGCAGGACTTGTCGAACGGCAGTCTGACCTGCCACGACAACAGCGCCGCCCTGCTGGTCTCTCACATACTGCAGTGTAAGCGTCAACACACAGCACAAACGTATATTTATAGTTACTTAAGAAAATGTTGTACATGCGTTATTGACAGTGGTTGAATGTAATTGAGTATATTTACTTTAAGTTCTGCACTTAAGTGCAAATTTGAGGTATTTTACTTGAGTATTTCCATTTTATTCATCTTTATACTTGTACTCCACTACGTCTCAGAGGGATGTTTTTGTACTTTTACTGCACTACATCTGATACTTTGAGTAAACTGCTGATAATACTTACATACTTTTACTTAAGTAAGGCTTTTAGACTTTATTAGCACTTTTACTTCACTAAAAAGATCTGACTATTTCTTCCACCACTAGTTATTGAGCATAAAGCAAACTCCCACAGTTTTTGCTTAACCTTTTATCTTGGAGCACTCTGGTCCACATCTATTTTCTTTCAATCGAATGAAGAAACACATTATAAATGCTCCCTGGGACTGTACAGAGTGGGTTTGTTGACATGTTAACACTCTTTGACCGGCCATGTTTTGTATTTGTGTGTGTGTGTGTGTTGCAGCAGAGCTCGGGGACTATGATGAGGTGCTGGACTGTCATTATTTAGAGATGAAGCACTACGCCCCCAACCAGGAATATCTAGACCACAAGATCATCAAGTTTCACAAGAAACACAGGTGCGGGACGCTCTCTTTTCACCCCAAATACCAACACCAACAAGGGAGTAAACCCTCCTGATCCCTGTGTTGGTTATTACAGCCTGCACTTTACATTCAGTCCTCTCTCTTTCTGCAGAGGCTTGTCTCCTGCAGACTCTGATATCCAGCTGCTGGAGGTGGCGAGGAAGCTGGACATGTACGGTATCAGGCCTCACCCGGCCCACGATGGGGAGGGAATGAGGATCAACCTGGCTGTGATGCACTCTGGAGTACTGGTCTTTCAGGTATGTGCGTTGATGGTCTCAAAGACGCCCAAAAATGATGAATCTTCCACAAATCTGGGAGCAGAAACCCCTCGCTGTCATGCCTCTACTCCGCCAGCAGGAGGTGCTGCCACATTAGGGATGGCATGGTTAATATTAGATGGATTGGAATGAAATTTGGAGCAGACATTCAGGCTGTCCAGAGGGTGAATCCTAAAGACTTTGGTGTTCCCTTGACTTTTTATCCATCATCAGGTCAAGATGTCCACATACGTACACCTACAACTGACTAAATTCATGTCAAAATTCAAGTTTTGGAGACTAACAGGGCTAAACATCAGCACGTTATATCTCTACAGACTATTGTCTAACACTGAAGGACATATTAATGGCATTTTTCTTCTGTGCTTTTTAGGGAAACACCAAAATCAACTCGTTCAGCTGGGCAAAGATCCGCAAGCTGAACTTCAAGCGCAAACATTTCCTTATCAAACTACACGACAAAGTTGGGGTGAGGACCTGAGCTGGCTCAATCCTCAGCGTTTGTTGTGGGACTGTTCAATATTTACATGCAAGTGTTGTGTTGTGTCCGTCCAGCCGTCGTGCAAGGACACACTAGAGTTCTCCATGGCCAGTCGAGACGTGTGCAAGTCCTTCTGGAAGATGTGCGTAGAGTACCATGCCTTCTTCAGACTAGCGGAGGAACCCAAGACAATACACAAAACCCTGCTGTCCAGTAAGGGCTCCAGCTTCAGATACAGGTAAACCTTCCTGTCATATTTCCATGCCTCAGTTTGTTTATAAAGTGTTATTATAAGCGTATTATCTAGTTTCTTTGGTTGTTAAAACATGTTGCTCAGTTCGTGGCTCCCAGAGTGAACGTCTTCCCTTTGACCTACAATTAGCTTGAATTAAGACCTCTAGCAACCCTGTAATGCCCCATATCGAGGTGGATCTACAGTATAAAGATCTAAACTAATGACCAAATATGAATCTTTGGTCACTTTTCCCACTGAGTTACCCAAGTAACTCTTAAAAGGTCGGTGTCTGATCCTGAGACGGGTCGTCTATCTCAGGACACAAGACAACCTTTTACACTGATTCTTGTTGTAGACGGGGTATCAGTATTTCACCGTTACAGCCACATACTGTCCCCTTAAACAGGATGCTGACGACTTACTGTTTTATGTGTTGGTATTTGTGTGGCAGTGGACGGACGCAGAAACAGCTGCTGGAGTGTATGGGATCAGGGGAGAAGAAGCATTCGCACTTTGAGAGGTGAGAATAAAGTCGACAACCAGCCGAGGATGTTTAGCACTCCTTGGCATTGATCCTCTAAGTTTATGCACTGTTGTGAACCCAACAGGATGCTAAATATCTCATTTGATCAAGGACCAAACCAGTGTTAATTGTCTCTAGTTAACTTACTCCCAACTTGTTGTCAGTTAGCTAACCGGTACAATAGTACAATAAGCTTCGTCACATCACACGTTACATTCGTAACATGTGGAAAAGACATTATTGTTCGTATATATCATCTTTTCTTTTTGTCTTCTCACTCTTCACCCAGGACCCACTGTCAGTCGGACTACGATCCCAGACAGTGCCGCTCTTCTCCTGATCTCCTCACGGACGTCTCCAAACAAGTAATAAAAACTACAAAGGTTTAAACCCATAACATGTATATACATACGAAGTGGAGCCAAATCCATTAGTCAATAAGTTGATGAGTCAGAAAATGAGCGTTCATGATATTTTGAGTCTTTTTTCAAGCAAAATACCAAGGATTTGGTGCTTTTGTTGGTTTTGCATTTAGTAAATTGAATCTTATGAACATTTGAGGACATCACTGGACATCACATTTTGTTGACCAGACAATTAATCAAGGAAACAATTTGCAGTTTGAACAATTGATTGGATCAAATAAAAAATAATCGTTAGCATAGGCAAGTCTAAAGTTTGTGTGTTTTTACCTCCTCAGTTGTACGAGCACTCGCACCTCTTCACTCGGTCGAGTCACACCTTGGCGGTCCGCAGTCAGGACGAGTTGGAGCCGCGTCGCCGAGGCGAAGATGGCTTCGAAACCTGGGGAGGAGGGGCTAAACACAGCCAATCATCCGCCGAGGTCACCCATAGGACCCGCGCTCTCTGCCAAGTCACTCCCCTTTTTCCGCCTCTACACCAATCAACCCCTTCGCCCAAAATGAGATCTTCCTCCACATCCGTGATGGAGGACGCGAGGGGGGCACGGGTCGGGACGCAGCGCCAAGCCCAAAGGCTAGCCGGTGTCTATGGCAACAGGTCACGGCGTCGGCCCAATCCCCAGCCACACCCGGATGCCGCCCAGCAGCTGGTTCTTCTTTACCCAAATAGTCCCGCCTACCAGTTTCACCCCATCCTCCCAACATTTCCGTTAGCTGGTTCCTCGCCTCTCAGCCGACACCCCTACTTGTCGGACTATGTTGCCGTTTCCTCACTGGAGCGTTTCCCGCAGGCAAGGAGGCGGGATTATGTAGCGATGGATGGCCTATCGCGGCCATCTTTCTACCCGCTAAGCCGAGATTCGCCGTCCCACTCGCCAATCAGGAGGAACCTCCGCCCCTCTGGCTCAGGCGGGCTGGGATTGGCTAGGGTTTACCACCCGGGAAGCAACGGAGCGAGGCTCTTGGGCGTTGGACATACGGAGGCGGGGCATTACAGCGATGACTCCAACTTCCTCCCGGGGCTGCCTCGCCGCGTGGCTAGCCAACCAGATGTCAAGTTTCACCTCTCAAGGAGTTCTAACCCCGCCTTTAACCCCGCCTCTGAGTTCCGTCCCCTTGGTTACTACCCCCACCTGACACGCCCCTCCAGACCCACCTACCTCCCGCTAAACTCCTCCCCTCTGCCTGAGCGACCCACCTCGCTGTGCACGATCGGAGGCACCACCGGAAGCTACAGCGATTCAGACCCGGAGGTTTTCTATCCATATTACTGTCCACCACCCCCGTTGGGGAAGGTTGCGCGGTCCGCTGGACTAGCCAGGATGAGGTTTTCCTCTGGGAGCCTCCAACTGGACGAGGAGGAGGAGGAGGAGGAAGAAGAGGAGGAGCATAAAGCAGAGAAGGAGAAAGCAAAACGGGAGTTGAAGGGTGAAGATGAGAAGAAAGAAAAGACGGGAGGAGACGAGAATAAAGGTGCTGCGAAGATTACTGAAGTCACACTGTAGATAAAGACTCGTGGAAACTGTGCAAAGGTTCATGATGTGATCACACTCAAAACTGGCAGGAGGGTTTAAACCCACCTACCACAGACTGTAGATAAAACCAGACTGCTGTTATAAATGTGGTGGCATCACATGTTTGAGAAGTGTAATTATTTTTGAGGTGTACTTGCAGATGAAATGTACTGTTTTTGCCTTGTTTTAACGAAATACTGGCAGCTCTTCAGTAGCCACATTATGGGTACAAGCAAGCAAAGTTTGAGGATTACGAATACCTGTAAAATTAAATCTATGTACGTCTTCTAGCTGGACAAACAAGCTGTACTCAGCTGTAGCAACTGATGCTAAGCTAAGGCACGATAGTGGCGTGGCTGTCCGTAGGAATCAGGTGTTAACAAGTCTTCATTTTCTTCCTATTCTGGGCAACTTTGTGAAGCACCACCCAGCAGAAATGTAAGTCTGTGATGTATGGAAGTCAACTTAAAAGAAAAACTACAGTTTATTACAACTTTGGTCTCATTTTGATACCTGAGCTTGGGTTTGATCAGTTGTCAAACTATTTAATTTGGACTTTAATATGAAGTGTGTCGGTGTGATGTGTGTGTAGGTTGGGAAAAGTATTTGGATAACTTTCTGGGTGATGTAGCTGGGTATGTATTTATTATTTTATATAATTGGTTCTTGTGAATTCTGTAGAAAAATGTGGGTTTTTATTATTTAAATAATGCAATGGCATTTGCCAATAAAGAATTCTAAGAGGAGGAGATTTGTGGTCAAATGAATGCAATGCAACAAGACTAACACATTAAATTCATCTGGTATGGTCTTTACAATTTATCATATTATTTTAGATTTAATATTATTGGAAAACATAGTAACAGAAATCTGAAAGGCCACGTGCTCCGAACGGGCACTAAACTACGTAAAGTAAAGAAAGAAAAAGCTAGAAAACAACATGTTTCTCAATCAAACTTAAATATTTATTCATAAAACTAAGACCCGCTACAAAAAAAGTACATTTCCGTAAAATCTTACATTTTCATTGTACATTTCCCCCTTCAACAAGCATCGTATCCCTTATGATATATATAAAAAAGAGAAAAATATACAATGACCAAGTGTTATAGTGTCTTTGGTACAAACTATCAGTAATAGCTTTGATTACATCTTCCTTCATGCTCTTGAAAAAGGACCTGTGCTACTTTCCAATGTTAGGTATATAAACAACAACAACAACAACAATGCCCCTTTGTTAAAAATCAACTTTCAGACGTAAGTTCTCAGCAATGTTTTCCCAAACTTTCCCCCAAAAAAGGAGAGTCTTTTCAGGAGTGAGTGGAAGACCTTTGTACAGTTGTGCATTGTTTGCAGACGCTGAAAATGTTTTGTTTTTGTTGTTTCATTTCTATGTTGCAACCGTTTGAACTACACACAAACCCCAGAAAACGAATCCCAAAATTGAATCTCAGCTAACAGTCACGTTACTTTCAGACCAAAAGGCAAAAGTTTAAATTTACCACCATTTATTTGGACCACTAACTCTGAATCTAATGGTTTTCCAATGCTACTGGTTATTTTACCAAACACAAGTAGGCTAACTACACTTATCTTATCATAACGGCAGCCATTTTGAACTTTTAGGTTGTAACTTTTTCTTAACTAGAAATAATTAAACAAATTTGAGGATTTTATACGCATTTACTAGTTAGATTTAGCTAATTACTTTGGACACAGCTACAGTTAGCTAGCTAGCTAGCTTACATGTTAGCATGCTACTAGCAGCTGGCAGCCATTTTGAACTTTTAGGATGTAATTTTATCTTAAGCAATAGTTAAACAAACTAGAGGTTTGAGATTTTATACGTATTTACTAGTAAGATTTAGCTAGTTACTTTGGAAACAGCAGTAAGCTAGCTAGCTTACTTGTGAGCGATGCTAGCTCCCGGTAGCTCCCAAACAGTAGTCAAAAATGGGTCTGGAGTCTTAAAATAGATTAGTTTTTAACAGGTTTCTCACTTATCACTAGATTACTCAAGTGTGTTCAACTTTAGGGAAGGTTTTTCACCTTGAATGTTCAAAATAAAGTAACATTTTACATATTTGATGGAATTTATAATTTCCATTGCTGTAAAATCCGAGCTAAAAATGATCAAATGTAAGTCTAAAAATCGAATATTTTATGTGTTAGACTTTGAAGGATTGACCTGACCTTGTGGGATCAGGGAGCTGTAATTTAAAGCATTACCGAAGACAACAAAAAATACGTAATATTGGCATATAATCTGTCTCAAGTGCTACTGAACAAACATATAGACATCTAGTCATGACACAAAACTTAGCACTGCTGATGGATGAGAACCCTCTTATGTATTTTTGTCTGTTTCAACCAAAGAACATCTTTAAAAAAAAAAAAAAAGTGGCATCAAATGACTGATAGCATAAATAATTAAGGCACGTGAAGTTTAAATATAACTTGAGCACTTTGGGACTTACGTTTGAATTAAGTCTGACCAAAAAAGTCTGGTTATTATTATTATAAAAATAAAAAAAAGCCACAAAACTTCAGACTTCAGAATCCAACATGGGAAGAAAAAAAGGCCTTCAACCAGCAGCAGTGAATATATATATTTATATATACATATAATATATAGTGTATATATTACATTAGTAGTGTGTGTGTGTGTGTGTGTGTGTGTGTGTGTGTGTGTGTGTGTACAGCAAGGAGACATCGCACAGCAAATCTCCTCCGTTTTCCAATCATCCAACAGTCTCTCGTCACAGAACGTACTTCCTGTTTCGATCCTTCAGGTGGTCGTGAATCTGAGGGAGAGAAAGCAAAACATCTGGTAAACAAAACCACCTGCAGAGAGAAAGAGACCCAAGAAGGTGAAGGTGAAAAAGTGAAATCACATAAAGACAAAGGCAAGGCAGCTTTATTTCTACAGCACATTTCAAACAGAGAGGCTTCAAAGTAAAGAAAAACATTAGAAAGACAAAATCAAATCAAATTGTAAAATAAAACATAAGTTTCTTTAAAAGGTTTTGATAAAGTGGAAAACCAAAGAGGTTCGATCCGTATTTATCCTGATTTTGGATCCACACAGAATCTCAGTGTCCTGCTGTGGGCTCCTAACTTTGGTTAAACCTATTTTTAAAAGGGTTCCAGGGTGTAAATACCACCAATAGTTCAGCTATTTCAAAATAAAATGACATCAAGTTTTAAAATGATAGCTACATAAATAAAATGACATAAAATACAGTTACAGTGCAGTAAAAAGATGCAAGTTGCAACACAGGGAATCAAAGTGCAGCAGAGAACCAGTCATGCACATGCAGCAGCAGAACAGGGAGTCTGTAGTTTTGTTTTGAAGGTGGATGAAGTCGGGTCGGTTAAAAGCTGCTTCAACCTGTTTGGTTCTGACTGGAGGTCCAACTAGCTGATCTAAGGTTCTAAAGATCTACGGATCCTACTGGGTTCATGTTCTCCAAAGGAGACCAGAGGTGTAGTTTTGCCCGAGAAACGAAAAAAATAATAAAAGAAGCTGCTGCCAGAAATACAAGAAAATCGAGATGGATTCAGAAAACGACGAACGTACTTCTGGTACCTGGCAATGATGTGCGTGACCATCCTGTCTGTGATGCCGGGACACACATCTTCAGCCAATCGGATGTTGCGCTCCAGCTCCTCGATGGCCAATCGCTGCTGAGAGTGCTCCTTGTGCTGCTGCTTCAGCTGCAAGAAGAAGAAGAAGAAGAAGAAGACAATAAAACGTCATGTTTCATGCGTTTTCTATGATCTGTACGTCTTTATGAGTGAAGTGAGTCTACGGTGACCTCGGTGAAGACGGGAGAGATGACCGTGGTCAGACTGGCAGATTTACTCAGCTGATCCTGAACCTGCAGCGATGAGGAGGATGAGGAGGAAGTTGAAAAGGAGAAAAAAAGCAAGGTGAGCATTTCATTTACATGAAATTTACATGTTTTTAGTTTCACATAACATAAACAAATGTGTTTAAAAAGTGAGAAAGTGGTTTAAAATCTTGTCCCTCTCACGTTGTTACAAACAAATCCAATAACTCCTCCTGCAGTCTACAAGAAATAAAAAAAAAAAGTATGTTTTCTCTTTAAAATCTGCGACCGAGTGAGATCTGAGCATCTCCACAGAGTTCTAACAGCTGAATGATCAACACACCGTGCCGTTGAGGACCTTCCTGCCCTCCGTCTTCTTCTTACGCACGGTGGTGAAGGACCACTCAGGAGACTCACTGTTCTCTTTATTACTGGACTCACTGCGCGCACGCACACACACACACACACACACACACACACACACTTATGTTACTAAGCTCTGCCCCGTGCACATAAAAGACATAAAACACATCTGATCTCAGTTAAAAAAACAACAAGAAAAACCTGAAAATCAACATCAACATCTGGAAAATTAAGATTTTCTGCACAACAAAAGTAATCGGATTACCTGTCCGAGTCGTCCGAGCTGCTGCCGCTGTGCCCCTCCTCCTTCCACCTCCTGTACCTGTCGATCAGCTCGCTGAGGTAGGACGTCTTCTTACAGTGTTTGACGATAAACTTGTGTTTGAGGAGCTCCTTGGCTGTCGGACGCTGCAGGAAGAGAGAGAAAGTTATTCATCTGGCAGGTTCAGAAAGTTCTTTCCTCATATGGTTTATATTTGGAGGCGAGGAGCTGTTAGTCCACCAGGGGGCAGCAGGTGCAACTACACTCACACACACTTGACTCAAAGCACCAAACATAAAGAAATATATATATATATATATATATATATATATATATATATATATATATATAATACTGTATTTAAAAAAAATAAATATATATATATATATATATATATATATATATATATATATATATATATATTATAATGGAGTTTACAAAGAAACTTAAACTGCGTTGTTTTGTTTAACCACAGGAACTCTTGACAAAACAAGTCGGTTATGTACAAAATGTGTATTTTCTTGTATAAATGCATCAATCCTGTTCCTAATACTTCCTGTATGACGGCTAGATTTGAACCCTTGTGTTGACGTCTGACTGATTTACCTACATAAATGTACTTATTAATAATAAACACGATACAAATGTTGGCTCATTTGTGCCTCAAACTATAAAACGCACACTTTTATTGTTATTTTTATCAAAGATGAATATTTTATAATCCTGGTGGTTGGTTTATCTTTAAGTAAGTAGTAACTTCAACCGTCAGATGAATGTAGAAGAGTCAAAAGTACAATATTTCCCACTGAAATGTAGTCGAATAGAAGAATAAAGTATTTTCTCCAAAAGAGGAATAAAAGCACATTAAGAAAGGGAGAAACATCTGGACTGCATGTGGTCTTACGAAGGCCGGGTCCTTGTTGAGGCAGGACTCGGTGAACTCTTTGAAGCTCTTGGAGAACTCTCCGCTCAGCGTCGGAGGAGGAGACTTGGGGATGTGGAACAGGACTCGCATGGGATGCATGTCGGAGTTCGGAGGTTCGCCCTTGGCGAGCTCGATGGCGGTGATGCCCAGCGACCAGATGTCAGCCTGGAGGGTCAGAACGACACCCGTTACAGCAGACAACTCTAAACGCCTCAGTGTTTCCTCCAGCACTTTCTTTGTTCACTGTTATTATCATCGTCACTGCAGAACCTTTTACAGTCGTTGCCTTTAAAAAGACAACAAGGGGAGAGAAATAGTTCAAACGCGGCTCTGTTGAGGCAGAAATACCAAACTTTAAGGGTTTCAGAGGCCTCCTGCACCTGCACGGGTTTCAAACCCAGAGTTTAGTGTTAGTTATGCAAGTAGGGGATTCGTCGTTTACACTAAATACAATAAAAGATTCAATGAGACTTCTTTACATTTAAAAACAGTCTAAAACCCAAAGATACTCAAATCAACAGCAAATCCTCATCTGTTTGACATTTTTGCTTCTTAGAAAACTTATGAGTTATTGAAAAACAATTGCTTTATTTTGTGTAAAACGATTAAACACACACACACACACACAGTCAGGTGGTTTGAGGTGGACTTTTTGTTTGCATGACGGCTGCGATGCTCACTAACCATATGTCAACACACACACACACGTTACACCTGCACACAGGTTGAATGTCACATCACTCCAACGACTGTGTGGCAGCTCAGCACACACACACACACACACACACACACACACACTACAGTAGCAGAGCTGCTCAGGGTCACATTACAACAGGATGCTCTGTCACTGTTTGACTGTTAACTCTGCCGTCTCCATTACAGTTACACACTGAACATATGGCGGCCTGTAACACACACACACACACACACACACACACACACACACACACAGTTTGGCCACTTGGGGGCAGCTGAAACAAACTAACACAACCTCTCTGCCTACGTGTTGCTGAGCAGGTGGAGTCGGGGTGGGTTTCAGGACTTTTTATTTTTTTTAAACACTGATTAGAGTCGAGAGTGAACCACAACAACTAAAAGTTGCAGCAGTGAAACCAAAACAACGAGCAAATGATGCTAAAAGGCACCGTGGAGTTCGAGTTAGATTCACCACAGCGATCGACCTCTTTCACATTCCATGCAGTCATTTGATCCATTGTTGGTATAAAAATATTGATTATTATCTTAATCCACGTCACCTTTATTGTGAAATCAACGTGATTCCATTTAAACTACTACAAAATAAAAGCAGGAATTAAAGCATATGATCATGAGCTAAATTAATCAGTTACTTTGTGTGAGAGCAGCAGTTAAAAACCACTAATGATTACGAGACATTTTATTTTCTCGTTCTGTTTCCAGATCACTTGTTTTGTCCGTTTATTTACTCTCATCTTTCGAGCACCATGACAAACTATGACACACACACACACACACACACACACACACACGTAGAAGTGTTGTGTCAGTTGGTGAAATGCAACAACACACACACACACACACACACACACACACACACTGACATGAATCAAACCACATCAAGAGACAAAGTGTACACACCCTAATGGATTTGCCTTATTTTCAAAACACACACGCGCACACACACACGCACACACACACACACACACACACACGTAGAAGTGTTGTGGCAGTTGGTGAAATGCAACAACACACACACACACACACACA
>JAVQJD010088087.1:0-19611 GCA_036023655.1 Nannoperca australis | reverse complement strand
GTCTGGCATTTGGTTCTGTGTAGGTAGGAATTCTGAACTGGCAGATGTTAATGTGTGTGTGTGTGTGTGTGTGTGTGTGTGTGTGTGTGTGTGTGTGTGAGTGTGCGTGTGTGTGGGCTCCCTGTTCGCCTTCCTGTCGCTTCTTCCCTTTTTTCAACCTCTGCACCTCTCCAACAGAAAATAAATAAGTAATACTTAATATCATCATATGTGATTGAAGGGGCTCTGGAATAGAGGAGTGAAGAGCCTCGCCAGATGAAGTGAAGTGTTGAAAAGAGTAATTATTTTTGCTTCACTGAGGTCTTATTTTTCAAAGTGCCACTAAAAGCATGAGAGACTTATGTCACTTTGCGCTGGGAGGATGGAGGAGCTGAAGGGTGATTTGATAAGAGATGAAAGAAAGGTAGTGACACCCCGCTCCCCCATTTTTTTTCAGACCTTTGCTCAAAATCTTCATACTTCAAGTGGCTCCAATCATATTCTCCACGAGGCAGTGCGATATTTATGGCCGAGTGCCCACAGCCAAAGCTAATATTATGAGCTTTCAGTGCCATCCATATTGTTTTACCTCCCGTTGCCTGCGGTGAGGAATAAATAAAGTGCCTGCCGCTGTAGAGTGGCATTGGCAGTCTTGGCTTTCAAAGCACTCTTCTAGCAGGTTGGAGAGCGGGCCGGGCTGCAGAGAGGGGAGAGATGGGAAGAAAGGGACTGTCACTTTAGGTTGGGTAATTTCTGACGTGCACGTCAAGGCCCTGACAAGGGGAATGTGGCCGGCTTGTACATTAGAGTCGGGCTCACAGGCAGCGCGGCACTGGGGACAGGTAGTAATGCAGTCCCAGAGAGCACTGCTCATCTGCTCACACTATGTACTTGTCTGGTGCCACACAAGGATGCCCCCTGTCGCCCCGGCTCCACTCCCCCATCCCTCTGCAGAAATGACTTAAGTCAGTGAAGGAAGAATCCATTTACAATGTGTGCTTTATAACATCTCCTTGACAATGCAGTAGTGGATTAGAGACATTTGTGATGAATCTTTTATGTAGACTTTTTCCCCCCATCTTTCTTTTCCATGTGCACAGGCTTTCTGGGTCCTGGTGCTCCACATGCACATGTGTCTGTTCGGATGTCATCGCAGCAAGGGAGAGGAGATAGCAATGGGTACTCACAAAAAAAAGAAAGAAAAAGGAAGAGGGAGAGTGACACAGAATCGTCAGAGTGGGGCATTAAAATTTATCTGCAAGTCACAATGGCTGCCATGATAGCGGCGTGAAACTTTCCTTTGAAAATGAACGTCACTTGTCCTCTCAGTCATCCACTTCCCTCGCAACCAAGACAAGCGCTCTCTGTCCTCATCAATTCTTCACTGCCATTTTGACATTTATTTCATTCATTTGCATAACTGCTCCCCGTGTCTCATGTTTCGTCTCGGTTTGAGCGCAGCATTCCCTTTTCCTCAACTTTAAAATGCTGCTTTAAAATTAATGCCGGCCCAAGGAAATATATAAATATATCCTAAAGTTGACATGATGTTGTTCTACATTATTCCCTTTGAAAAGCGATTTTGTTCGTACTTAAAGCTACTCAGACACGGCGGGTGTGGAGGTGCAGGCACACACACACTCCGGCTAACAAACACACACTTGGTTGTCTAGCCCTGCCATTCCTTCTATCTGTCTGCTCTGTGGTGTTAACATGGAAAGATGCATACTGAATGTTACAATCCCGACCAACTGAACGCTGCTTTTTTAATGCGCAGGCCTCCAGCGAGTTCTCAGTAGAGAACTTTACTTTACCAGAATTTGAGTTTGTGGCTGAGTCTGTTGGTTTTGGGATTTTTGTGGACACTTTGTTAGCTTCTGAAAGTAGCCTTTGCCTTTCCACAAACTTGACTCAAAAGTAAGGAAACCATGACTCTGAATAATTAATTCTGTTTGTCATCAGGATGAATTAATTGCACTTATCAATAATGCTTTCTAGTTAAAAAATGGATTTTCCAAAGCAAAGGCTGAATAAATCCTTTTTCCGCTCGAGCTGATGTTGTCCAGTTTTCAGGTGGCTGCAGCACCGAGGGCTTTTCCTCTTTCCTTCTTCCACTTCAGACTCACCTGTCTGCCCTCATTGTCCATTTGAAAGGCAGAGCAGCGGCAGAATCTGAGAATGAGTCAATGCAAATGCTGCATGAAGAAAATATTAAAAATTGATCACCTTTCCATTTGAATTCAAGGAAGCCATCATTCTCCATAAGCAGGCCTGTCTCTTTAAATCAGAGGAACTGTCGCTTCTGTGACTGCCTGTTTACAAAATATGAGGCTGAAAATGAGACCTGCTCCCTGCGGACAACCTCCTTGTATAAATATAAATAATGAATATTAGATAAATAATTTCTGCCCTTTAATAATGCACAACTCAACGAAATTCACTTACACTGTGAAACTGGAGAATCTAAGTAAAAGTAGATAATGCAGTCGTACAATAGGGGTTATAGTGTTGTGTGTGGCAGAGAAGAACAGGACAGGTTAGAAGCCCTGCTGACCCGGTGGTCACCTCAATGAATTCATACAGTGCAGGCGATGATGTATGTATGGTCAGATTCACACTGTATATTTTATACCCAGGCTGCCAGTGTGTATAAAATAATTATTTAGTGATATTTAATTAACATGTCCTGTTAAAAGAGGTCAAATAAAAATGTATTTACAACCCTAACAATGTAATCAGGAGAATGTGATGCAAGCCGGGGCCCAGTTACAGCTTTTACTCCTCTGGGGGAAGGTGGACTTGGGAGTCTGATGGAGCAGGAGGCAGCCTCGTCTGCTCTGCTGCCTGGGTGTCTTCTGGAGAGGAAGAGGGTGGAGATATGATAAATGGTTAATTATGAAAACCCTTGTGCCAAAGCTAAAACTGTAATTAGCCTTAATTGGCTAATTGGATATAATTGGTGGATATCATAAGCGTAATTGCCCCTTTTTTTCTAAAGCATTTAGTACAAAATTGAGTATGTAGCTGTGGCAGTGAGGATGACAAAGTCATTTTATTACTTTTTTTTAAGTGCATGACAACATCAGCTGTCAACTTTTTTTATTTAGTCCATTTTTCTGGTCCTTTTCAGTTTTTTTGCTCACCAGATTTTCAGTGCACAACTCCAGCGCTGCATTGACTTGTTGTGTAGATGCTAAAGGGCTAATAAAACTCTCAATGAAGGAGGTCCAGCTTTTCCTCTGCCCTGCTGTTTCACACCGCAGAGATGGATTGTGCAAAGACCTTCACTCCGGTCTGAAACATTCAACTGAAACAAGAGTTTTCTCTTCTGCTCTCACCGCCTTTCTCCCTCTCTGACATACAAACACAAACTCACACTGAGTATTAGAGCACCTCAGCTCAAGGTGCTCAGACTCTCTGCTAATAACACCATCTAGAATTCACACCCTCCAAATAGGTTAATGTGTTTTTGCCCAGAGGGCCCTATCTACCTCAACAGCAGAACTCCCTCTGCACTTCCATTAGGCAAGAACACTGACGCCTATTAGCTGCATTGGTGTGTGTATGGGGCCAGAAGTGAAAATGCGAGCGGGAGTCTGCACAGACACAGGTTTGTGTGTGTGTGTACCGTGTATGTGTGTGTGTGTGTGGACTGAAAAGGTGCTCTGAGTGTGTCACTATCTGGAGCTGCCCGGTGTGCTGCGTTAACTGTTGCAGGAGAACAATGTTATGGCCCCTGACAGCTTGTTAAAGACTCCACCATGTTGGAGCTGCTCCCACTGTGTAGCGTATTAGCACCCTGCATAACACAACACATCTTCCGACACACATACAGGAAACACTTCAAACTCACACAGACACATTTTCTTGTTTGCTGACACGTAAGAGTGTAAAAAAGTGGAACACGCTAGAAATTCCTGCAGTTTTCTTTTGACTGGAACTTTCTCACCCTCATAAAACCAAACTTAATCGCTTCCACTTCTAATGAACTTCTGGTTTGCTCGATCTTTTTCTTCATACACCTAATATTTTGATCCTATTCTGTCTTTTGATTGTTTGGTTAGCATGCTAGTTTAACCTGGATCTAGAAATGTTTGGATGGATCAGTGATAAAATGATGGACCAAATTGGATGGATCAACATCAACTCGATAAAACATTTGATAAAAAAGATAAATAAATAGAAATAATGTATGATAGCATTATTAATACTGAGTGCTCCAGACAGTCATTTAGCCTCATTGCACTTTAACTCTGAACTGCACCACTGTACTGAAGTTTCTCCAGCGCATTTAATATGGGTTTCTTTTCAGTCACAGATTAAAAGCTTACAAATTCTTTTTATCTATTGTCTGAAACATAAGAGCATTTTACATACTCATGTCAAGATTCAAACAACACATTTGACTCAGTAGTGTTGGACAGAATGTAACAGAAAAATTGGCACAATTAGAAAACTGCAAATTGGAGGAAAATTTAAGGAGAGACAGTTCTAGGATGTTGCAGTAACAGACCATTGTTGATTTGATGTACGCATATTTTAGATTTGGGATAAAAAATATATTTACAGAAACAGGTATATTTTACATGACAGAATTTTTTTTTAAGTTACTTACACCTTGAATTGCAGTACTGTCAGGACCAGGTTTAGTTTAAATTCTAACCGTGAATTTAATGTTAGAAATCAAGCAAAGTTTTAAATAATAGAAACAAATTATGTTCTACTGTTACTGTTCTATTATTTGATTAAGCAGGTATCAGTTTCAGCTTATTTCAGCTTCATCTGTAAGTTTCACTTTCAAGTTTTATTAGTAACACTGAGATTTTGGAATATATTTGTACAACAATGTTTGAATACAGTATATAATACTGGGCAGTATAAGACACAATATAAGATACGTCTTAAGGTCATTTCTGATACGAAAGCTAATGAAACAGTTATTTAGCTGAATGCACACTGTACATAAGATCTGATCTGCTTTTAAATTATTACAAGGATTTTACTTGAATACATTTATGTTAAACATAAAGATACCTATTGACATCAGATATGTCTTCATTATAGAGTTTATTTTTATGTAACATTAATTGCTACAAAATATTTCAAACATTTTTAATAGTTTCATCATAAAATGTATTGTCTTTTTATTCTAATGAAATGTTTTTCAATCAGAATGAACACTTTTTCTAATTATTAATGGGGATGTTTTTCTATAGTAATCTGGCCTTACATTGTTTCACAGTGTTCAAACATCTCAGCATTTGTGGAGTTACTTCACCACACACAGCAGGTACTGAATATTTTGTGTCATCCTGACCCCTAGTGGACACGCAGTCCACCCACTGGTGCACCGCTCTCCCATTTATAGAGGCATCACACAAAAACAGTGAAAGGAAAACATCTATAAAACTTGTATACATTTTGTTTAAATGAATAAATCATCTAATGAGATGTTTTGATTGCATTTCACAAGCAACACATGTCCTGAATTGTTTTGTAGAAAGTATTCAAGCTAAAACCCCTTAGGCTCTTAGCACTGGTCTGTGTCTATGAACATTTTTTTGTGTTTTAAGTAGACTAAGCCATTATTCATAATGTTTGATGCCAAAATCAATAATGGGCTGTACAGAAATGTGACTTAAATTGCTCTCAATTCTCTGAAGTTCAATTCAGTGTGTCTGCCTTTAACAACAATAACTCAGACATTGAATATGTATTAAAGCCTGAATACTCCTCAGAGATGCAATGCATATAGTTGATGAATTCCATGACTGAATGGACTAGCGTATATCGTCGAGGGTAAAATAGATCTGACCAACTTAGAGACAGCAGAACTAATTAAATGGATAAAAGATATATATGGCCTCCTTAGAGTATGTAAAATTAATACCAGACCAAAAGACTTGCCTCTAAGCCAATTCATCCACTCTACAGCACAGAGCCACCACAGTGTGCTGAGGTTTGATGGAGGGCAGATGAGACTGCGTTTGTGTGTGTCTGTGTGTATGTGTGTGTGATTCCGCATAATCTGTTTTTGTGGGTCTTTCCTTTTTCTGATACAAGAATGATGTTGTTTCTCTGTTGTATATTTTATTTTCATGTTTGCATTCATCTGCATGTCATCTTGTGTTAGCCACAGTATTATATTGACTGTGCATCTGAAGGTTATGTTGCATACAAATATGAATAACCTTGCGGTGTGTGGACAGAATAATATGAACACCTGTACAATATAATGCGATGTCAGACAACAACCATGCAATAAGAATGAGCTTAGAGCTGAGATATTATACTGTGACTGTGTCGAAGACTTCAGTTTTAATTCAACTCGATTGTAGCTACTTTTGAGCTTGTGGTGTTGTTGACTTTTATTAAATTTTTACGTGTTTCTGTCATTTTCTCGACCTAACAGTGCTGGTTAAGTGTGGAAATGTAACTGATTGTTTAAAGTAGGGTTGCAACTAACAGCAATGGAATCCAGTACACTAGCCTTCATAGAGAAGCTTTTTAAGTTCATGGTTTTTTGTTTATTTATATAGAAAAGAAAACTAATTACAAATTGTAAATAAGGAAAAAATTAAAATGACACACAACAAAGTCATATAGAAATGTGAGAGACAAAAAACGTTTCATATAAACATACATGTTACATTATGTATGATATACTTACATATACTAACCTGCATACACACATAAATACACACACAAACAAAATGATCCAAATTAAATAAGGTTACTAAAGGACCCTTTTGATATACAGTCTGGGGCTATGAAGTGACTAAAATCATAAAAACTTTTTGACACTGTTTTAGAGAAGCTCTGATCTATCTATAAAGGTTTGGGATGTGTTATTGGACCGGATTTTATTGCAACAGCACTTTTGTTATTTTGTCTAACCCGTTTGCGTCCTGAAGTGTAGTTGTAGTTAACACAATCCACCAGTAGAGGGCATGCCGGTGAGAAGTCACTGCTACAGCTCTCAAATGAGCTCTAGCCCTGCCAACTTGCCTGGCCTTGACCATGCTCTTGAGAAGCCATCATTTATTTTTGGAGCCCTAGGCTGCATGGCAGCTGTGAGACTGACGGAGGGTGAGGAGGTGGGAGGGTAAGGAGAGAGAAGAGATGCAAGGAGAAGGAGGGGAAGCAGGGCAACCTATGCCAGCACCAGTGACACAAAAAGCATTGTCCTGATTTAATGGCTGTGAAGTCTTGCCTCCCCCTGGTCCAAGAAGCTGCTGATGCTTAATTAGGATGAACTTTCATTCAAACACACAACAAATAACACAAACACACACACACACACACACACACACACACCTCAGCCCCAGCCTTGCCAGGCTTTTTGCTAGCAGCCCTGAGCAAAGATGATTCAATTCAGCTCTGCCATCACAGTAGATGAGTTATAAAGACAGAGAGGTTTCTCTTCTAACATTGCAACGTATCCACTGTTCTTTCAGTATGGAGGCTATAAAATTGTCACAAGGCTTTAATGTGAAAGAGTTAAATCTCTGATGAGTCATCAAGTGTAAAATCAAACAGGCTCGTGGTCTATGATTCATAACTGTACAGGGAGTTGTAAGCTAGTCTTTGTGATGACAACAGGAAGGGGGGGGAATAGCCCAAGGAGCAACAAGGGAGAATTAATCCTCAAATATGCTTTTTATGTGGTCTGGTGTAACACTGTCAGATGGAGGCGGTGACAGGTATGACTGACTAAATTGTTATGAGTTATGCATTTTAGATCTACAATTTTCTACAAGGTAACTGGAGAGAAACTGACTTTATTTTAATCAAGCAGCAATAGTTCAGTCATTAAAACAAATGGAGGCTCCATTATCTTTTTACAGCAGTGATGATTGTGTTTAACCACATATATATGCAGTATGTTGTATATTTATGTAGTATTTTATATATTCATAGAAGGACTCTGTATCTAATAAATCACTATATAATCTATTAATTACAAAGTTTGATTTTTATCTCTTTCTAAAACTAATTTAATGTCTTTTTAATGTTTAATCCAATGTGTTGAATGACCTTGTTCATGATGTAGAATATTGATTACCTTGTATCGATAATATGAGCCTGTCAGCTGCACATTGAGAAGCCGACACAGACAGCATTAATATGTGTATGTATCAGACTGGTGGTGGTATCTGTGTTCATATTCTGCTTTAGTGCAGGACCCAAATGAGCACATGTCCCATTTGTACAAGTTTCTGTTTTTTTTTTTAAAGTGATCCTGCTCATTCTCTATGTTTAACATTAAGAGAAACTCAGTGTGAAACCCTGGATGAATATTTCACCATCTCTTTACACAGAAAAATAAGGATACAAGACAAACTCATGTACAAGCCCCACACAAATATATGCCAAAGTGTTTCTTCAATGAATTTACATCCAAATGTATTAAAATTCCCTTCTCCATTATCTGGAAATGCATATTTCTTAATTATTCATCGCAAGGCATTGAAGCACCCAGGTCTTTTAAATTTTTTATTTCTGCTCAGCTTCAAACAGTAGATCTTGTAAAGGGGACCCAGTTTTGGGGTGTGGGAATTGCTGCAGGGCGAAGCTGACAGGATTTTCAGTCTCGAGGCACCTCTTGCTTTTTCATTACAGCAAAGCAAAGGAACAAATCCAGGTCAATTAAAATAAGGAACAAGAGGGCTGAGTGGCTGGCAGTGAGTGAAACCACCACCGTGGTCTGCCACAAGAGGGCACAAGGGGCTTAGATATGTCTTGAAACTGTACAAAACACATCTTTACATGGCACAAGCCAAGGGACTGGTGACGGCCCAGATAAGATGCAAATATTCTAAACATCACCTTGCACATTTAACTGAAGGTTACACAAGCTTTTCTTAAGGAGAATATTACATCAACAATAACAATAAAAATAAAAGATGCAGTTTGTATGCACAGTTAAAGGCAGTGCCCGTTCATTTTTCCAGTCCATGAGATGTCTCCTCTCCCAGATCTTTCCATATAAAAGCTGCTCCTCCAGCCCTGCCAGCACCTTCTGCTGGAGGTGTGTGTGTGTGTGTGTGTGTGTGTGTGTGTGTTTGCATCCTCTCTCCACTTTCCATGATGGTCGTTAAAAACTCTCAAAGTGACACTGCCACGTAAAAAGCATCAGTGGCTAACCTGGGGAGTGTCACATTGAATTTAATGGCCTCATGTTCCTGTGCCGCGCTGTGCGGGAAATCATATCTTCATGTGAAAGGTGCTATCCTTCTGTCTGCCTCGTAATATGTTGTGACGTACATACATTCTCCCTCTCTTTCTCTCTCTCTCTCTCTCTCTCTCTCACGCACACACACACAGACACACACACACACACACACACACACACACACACACAAACAAACAGACAGTAGAGCAACCTAGCCCCAAGACTGAAAGGCTGTAATTGTGTTTATGACACTGCCCTGACTCTGATATTGGCCCGAGTCCAGTATCACAAAGTATGTGCGTCCGTGCAGGTGTGTGTTTGTGATAGATTGTGTTGCTTAGTGTGTGTTCCTGAGTGTTAGTTAAATGTGTGTGTGGTTGATTCTGTGTGACTGTAGCCTCCTTATGACCTCCCTGATGGCCTGAGATGGACTGAAGTCATAACTCTTCTGTCTGGCTTTACCCTTGAGCAATATCACAGGCACTCTGAGTGCAGCGAGTCAAACCACTGAGCTTCTATCCATAACTGGGGACACACAAAGGGAAACAAACACACACACACACACACACACACACACTCTACAAAGGCATTCCAGTGTGGCACGCACAGTCAACCATCCCAACAGCGTTCAAAGCAACTGAGAGCAAAATGCTTCTACATAGGAAGAATCAAGTGGTTAATTATGGTATTATTATTAAGGATATAATAATATAATAGGCTTACATTGTTAGCTGACAAAAAAGGTACCATTAAAGGACAATTCCAGTTTCTAACGACTTGGGTCATATTTTCAGAGTTTTGACCATTCAATCTGTTATAATAACATTGCACTTACAGGCTTAAAATGGTCTGTACACCGAAATGGATGTTTACAACAGACAGTTTAGGTGATAATTAACCTTTCACCTTTGTTTTCTCTTTGCAAAAACGTTTGGATAACTTCTCTTTAGCAATGTCATTATGTTCCCAGATTACAGCAATTAACTTGGGGGAACACAGTGTTTCCAATAGGTAACCAATAGCATTGATGGCCAAAACTACAAAATAAGATCCAAGTTATCCTTTAAACCTGTATTAACTGATTGGTTGGTCACTTAAGGGGCAGGGACTGGCTTTAAACACAAAACTGGCACGTTATCACCTTTCAAGTTTATATAGCTAAATGTTTACAGCCCCTTATTTATAGATCCAGTATGAACAGAGCAACATTTGCATTTATGTCCAACATTCACTCCCTTCTTAGTTATCTTTTTTCTTAACAAACTTCTGATATCTGCCATTTTCGTTGGTAAATGGTCCACTCTGTTCACCAGCTAGTCGCTGTTTACTCTGTGTGCTGTTTGGTGCCGCTGGAAGCGTACAGTAGGTTTTTACCTGGAAGCTACACTGATGAAAGCAGTGAGAGTGAATCAAAACAGTAAAGTTTGGGGGCCCCAAAACAATGAGCTGAAACATGCTAAAACTCTCCATAGAGCTGAAGAAAAATGCACAATTGCATGATAATTATCTGTGGGTCTGTCACTACGAGGGTACTTTTAACATACTCATTTGATCCTTGAGCCTTCATTGCTTAATTCTTCAGAGTCAGAACAAGACCAAAAACACAATTACAGAATAAGGCCAACCCTGAATAACTCAGTAGACCAAATCCTAAACCACTTCAGCCTGAAAGCCTTTGGACTATTTGAGGTCAAAGGTTCATGTCTTGACTCCTGACTGCCGTGCAAACATTTCCACTTCCTCCACATTTCATCCAGTGAGACACCAGCCGCCTGTGGCCGTTAGTCTGAGAGGAAACAACAACAAAAGGCTCTTGCAATACCATTATTATCATTTTGGGTGCTTGCCAGCAATGCTCCGGATTACCTTGCATGGCAGACAAATTGGCAATTGGAACGCCAGTGTAATGGAGGCTAATTGCCTGAGTACAGGGTTAGTTTGTATTTCATGCAAATCTCACGTGCATAGTAGTGAGACTTGGCTGACAAACAGGACAAGCAATAGCCATTCTGAAGCAAAAAGGCGATTGAAAATGGCTCTTTGACACGGGCTGTTTACTTCATATTCACTAATTATACTCACAAGCACCAATGACCTCATTCTTAAATACACTATTTCATGAGATATGTCCCCACAACAGCCATTCAATACGCTTCTGCAACCTTAAATTGTATGCTACCAAATATTTGTTAACTGTAGATTTTGATGGTAGATGATTTGTTTGGGAATAACCTGGAATAAAACCAAAAGAAAATTTCTGTATCAAAGAAGAAAATGAAAGGAGAATTATTACATTTGTCTTTCAGGTTAAGAAAAATGTTAATTGAACATTTGTACATAAATATTATATTCCCCAAACAAGAGGCGTAATATTTTTAGGTCTTTGGGGTCCAAGTCAAGTTTTAAATTTTGTCAAAGAAAATTGCAAGTTAATTGTGAGTCTTTCAGATCTCTGAAAGCTGACGAGTGAAATGACACAGCATTTAAGCAGTGTGCTTTCAAAGCAGTGTTAAGCATGTTTTTATTACAAAGTTGAGACAGAGTCCTTTCAATGAATAGGCCGAATAATTTAATAAGTAAGTTGTTTACATACACTGCCATTTCTTTCTTACATCATCCATGTTCACTAAAAACTTTCAACGTTCCTTTTGAACCCTGGGACCAGCAGTTGACAAAAACATCTCACCTCAAGGTCCATTTAGTAGCTTTCAGACATATTGCATGATCCTCATCAGCAGATGGAGACTTGCAGACAAGTCCAAGTCCAGTTTCAAGTCCTATGTTTTGTGACTTAAATCTGACTTGAGTCCCAGTCTCAAGCCTATAGCTGTGTAAGATGGCCTCTTTCAAAAAATCAAATATATAAAGGAAGTAATCCTCAATACCCATTCAGAAATAACTCTTTCTGGTTGGTTGTTTTACATTTTGTGATACAGAGCATGCCACACTTTACCCTAACCCTGAAGCCACACTTCTTTTTGTTGTAACAGGTGTGAAAAAGTGAATTGAGATACACAAGTAACACAACATACAATCAACAGAACAACATTTGTTGAGAATAGTGATGTGCTTTGTATACACATCTATCCAGCTTATTGTGGTGTAAGTGGGTCAGGTCATGGTCAATAATACAATATGGTTCATCATCTACTTAGAGATTTGAAGCAAGTGTGTTTCCAAAATAGACCCTTCTGTTGTGGGACAGCTGGAGAGCCCTTTCGGGGTCAAGGTTCAAGGACTCACATGGACCATGTTACTGTGCTATGTAAGACTTTTCTTGGCTGTTGTCTGTAAGTCTGTTGCTGTTCATAGAGTTTGGATCATGCGCAACACATGAACGCTCTGTGAGTGCAACAGTACTGCTCTCTGGCCTCCTGAAGGGTACCTAGTTATGCCCGTCTAACCTTACCATCTGCATCACGCTGCCATTTGGGGCCAAGATAAATCATGGAAGCCCCCGTCTATGCTGGGAATAACTTCTTCCAGATAAGAAGGTCAAGGGTCACATTTCTGGCCAAGGTTGACTGTCCTCAGGGCTAAATAAAGAGCCTAGGGGTTGCTGAGCGGCACAGGTCCTCGCACTCAATTAGGATCAAAACAACCATCAAAGTTGAACTTGGATTTAGGTTACTGAAAGACAGGGAAGTGGAGCAGGGAACCGTCTGATCAAAACACCACTAATGCACATTAACACACTCTTCACCCTGACATATTTTGAGGGGAATAGCCATAACTGATTACTGGATTAATAGACAAACAAGGAGTGTTCAGTTTATTAATCAGTAGCAGCTGTTTTTAACATTAGCCTGCCATTGTTCCACAGTTTTTAAGGTGTTTGTTTATTCTGCAGTAACCTAACAGGACTTCTGACCCAGCCTGTGGAATGTGAGAGCAGAGAAACAGTGTGGGACGTCACCGCCATCATTTACATCCTAAACACACGACAGGCTGTCAGGCAGAGGTTAAAGCAGGTCAAGTTCACACAGGACAGCGCAGATCCCAATACACTGTGAGGAAGGAGGTCTCTACACATGCAAAAACTAATTGTTGCTTACATCTACACATACAGGCAGTGGATACAATGTTAGTATGATGCTTATATTTAATAAGATTAACTTGTGTTTATTTTACCTGAGGTGTTTCTTAAGCTTTGCTGTGATTTTGTGCTGCATTTAAGGTGTTTCTGATATTTTGTCTACCTCTGTACATTCACCATATTATTTTGCCTATGAACACACGATACATGTGTTTACTGGGTGGAGATTCACCTTGATATAGCTGAATGTGTGCAACAAGATGAAAAAAGCTGGGAGAAAGAAACTGCTTGAATGTTCCCAATGTGTGGTAGACTCTGGCAACAACCCTGGTAAAGCCATTTATGTGAAAAAGATCCACACTGAATAGATTTGCATAGAAGACTGAAATTTGTCCTTGTCCAAATGAGAACATGGTACAGGCAAACATTTAAAATAACAGATTTTCAGGTTGTCCTTGTCATTCTTTGATCCCTTGTGAAAAGGCTAGACAGTCATGCTGCAGTGATCAGTCAGGGTCAAAGTCATACTCCACTTTCCCTCCCTCCGTCCCGTGACTCTACTGTAGTTTTGTAGCTTTGGCAGCTGGTGGTGCTGTAAGACTTGAGTCTTCCCGTTGCTTTTTCTCCTACATAACAAGACTGTCACCTGTTCTATCCTTTGTCCTCTCCCCTCCATCACTCACCTCCATACGTCAACGCTGAGCCACTGCAGCATCCTCCGCCAGCCCCTGAGCCAGTCTGCTTTGCTGGGGTGGGGGTGGTGGCGGGTGGGGGGTACCAGTGCCCTAAACAAACTATGCAAAACAAGAGGAAAAGGGCATCTTGAAACAAACTACATGAAATAAAAAAAAAATCACATTCATCATGCACATTATTGCAATGATCCAAGAGAAAATGTGTGTTTGAAAAGAGGTTGTGAGGCTAAAATGAATACTCAGATGTTGACACGGACAGGGAATGAAAAAGTGACTGCATCAGTTCAGTGGGATTTTTTAAAAAGCGCTTGGTTCAATAGCATGATATCTGCCACTAGGTCATTTGTGTGAATGGTATTAATTGGGTTCCCTGCGAGGCCACACAGCCAGCGGCTCAGTTATGATTCCAGTAGGTAAATATTTGCCTGTACTAACCCTCACTAGGTGTCATAATGATTCTTTGTGTGTTGCACTGTGTACAGTGCCTTTCTGTGTACACATCACTCAGTGCCTATGTCTGCCTGTGTGTGTGTGTGTGTGTGTGTGTGTGTGTGCCTGTGTTGCAGCTCAATCCCCCCCAACATTCCCTCTCCACAGCTGCAGCTCGGCAGAGTTTGATCAATAACGCGTCCTTCATTCTCAAGTCGGGCCTGACCTTGGCAGCCTTTTGTCTCCTTCCAGGGGCCAGAGTGCGCATGTACAGGTTGGAAAACAAGGCTCTCAAAAATCCACCCTTGGAAGGAAAAGAATTCCCCTTACTGCCTCCACACTACAGCATTCTCATTAAGAGCCTAATGAATCATATATTTATAGCGTTCTTATCTTAGCGTAATGAGGTGATGCCACTTTTGAACTCATTTGCTAAATTACCACAGGCCACACTGAAATGGAATAAACTTCCGATTCCTTGCATATGCTGCTGCCTTCATTTTCACAGGGTAATGTCAACGGAGACTGCAGAGCCAATTCAAACCAGACCTATGAACAAAAGAGTGTCTATGTGCAGTCACAGATGACAAAATGTAAGCTGCATGTTCGGAGACATTTAAAAGCATTAAAACAGAAGTCTGCTGTAGAGGGCAGTGGGAGTTGATCTGACAGACCTGTTTACATGTTAATGCAGCCTTGTAGCCTGCAGGGGGCACCATTTATGGAGCAGTCCTGCAGTCACACTCTTTTTCTCTTATTCAGTAATGGATATGTACATGGCCAGTAAGTGAAACATTTTCTTGCACAGTTACACATTGTTCAAATTGTTCCATAATAATGCTTAATAATAATAATTAAAACAAGTTCACTTTTGTATGCATGGCTACTCCATTATGCAGTCTTGTGTTTTATGATTTACTCTACTGGATACCAGCAAAGTTCAGATGCAGGTACATGACTTGATTAATGAAAAACACTCCATCAGTACAAAGTGGAGTCATCATATAAAGCTGTAGGAATACTTTCAGTAACATAACTCATGTCCAATTTGAAAACAAGCCAGCCAAAGAAAAAAACTAAATGAGGATTTTAAAAACCTTTCAAGTAGAATTCCTGTTTTTTAATGTGAAACATTACTTTAAGTTTTATTTTGAATTAAACAAACCGTAAATTACTTGTAATATAAAGTAAATGCAGGATGTTGAGTACATTTTTACATAGGCAATTTAGTAATGGGTTTCTGCAGGCAAGTCGTATCAAGATCAATTACAAATTAGCACATTAGTACTGACAAATTACAAAATTATGTTCTAATCCTTTTGAAGCCTTGTGGTAAAACAGTTGTAGATTTGCTGGCTCTTTGCTTGCTCCAGGGATTAACTCTGAGTGAATGATCTAGCCAAAAAACACCAATCTTTATTCCACTGCTACAATCCCACTGGCAGTGGAGAAGCCTGATATATTCAAGAATTAAATCACAAGATATAACAATATGAACAACAACGCTCCACAAGTATGATTTTTCAAAATTAGACCTGTTGTAATGATACTTCAAACCCTACATTTACATTTTTACAAAGAACAATTGAAAACAGACATAAGAAACTGAATTTCTATTGTTTCCAAAATGTGTAAATAATATTCACCAAATCAGACATAAATCAAGGATTTATTAACGTATTTCACTTTTACAAAAACAAACATTCTTCATGACTTTAGGCTTTACAGAACCAAAAACATAGGGCAGCTGAACACTGACACATCAAACACTGGAAAATAAAAATGAAAACACGATCTTCACTACACTTTCCTCTTCTGGGTGCTGATGTACAGGACTGTGGAGAGAGGAAGAGGGAGATAAAGAAGAAGAAACATTAAAGTCTGTACTTTCACTGAGCAACACAAAGACACGTTTGAGACCAATCTGAAATTAATGTTTTGTGGTCATTTGATGTGATCATGCATCAAATGAAATCGTCTCAGCTTTCCAGAGATAAAGGATTGGTGTCAAGTGATGAGTATGTGGAAAAGAGCAGGAAAAAGATACAAACTGATTAGACAACATTAATGAGTTGTGGTGACTAATCAGCTTTTATCTTTTCCACTTTCTCCTTGTGTGTTGTCATACATATATACTTTTTTCTTTTGGGTGGCCCAACCAAATATAGTTGACCCCAGCAAAAAAGTATGCTGCAATGGTGCATTCATACTGATAGTTGGCTTGTAAATACAATGTTCTTTACAGCTGACTCTTGATGCCATTTTCAGTCACCCCACCCTTCACTTCACTTCCCACGGTAGACCACAAATAAATTCCCTATGGGAAACACTGACCCACTGAAGCAGATCTCATTGTGAACAAAGTCACATTTCTCATCCTAGAAATAAATTGTTGAATTATTTTGCACAGGCCATTCAGGGTAGAGGTGTAAGGCTGCAAACTGTATTTTAAAAAAGCAGTACGGTTAACAAAGGGTTGCTTTTACGTAAATCTACTTTTATCAACCTGCTCTGTTTTGACTAAAATAGCCCAATCTTTGGCTGTTGGCCATTTGATCACACTGAGAACTGGTCAGCATGACTCACATACAAGAGGGAATCACACAGTAAATGTAATGCACGGCTGGTGTAAGGAAAATCTAGACAGAGGGATGAAGTTATGGACTGAAGTAAAAAAAACAGATTCTTCGTTTCTAAAAACAAAAATGACCCAGAATACAATGTTGCTGTATACCTGATGGTTGATTTAACCATATTAACAATATTTTGTTTGTTGAACAGCAGAGAGTTATGTTGTCACTTGAACTGTTTAGTTAACTGTCACCAATTGAAGCATTTCATTTCTATCCAACACTTCCCGAGATATCACTCAACTTAAATTAACTTAGCTATTTCAAATTTCACGCTGTGGTTTAATTGCTGACAAATTAAAAATATGTGCTTTAAAAAAAGGCATATGTTAGAAATGTTCTGTGTAAACCAGGACTTACTCACTTAAAAAGAGGTAAGTCACCATAATCAACTCTTTTGAGCAGTTTGTAATAATAGAATAAAAGTGCCCAAATAATAGGTGCTCTTTATTTGGTATAACCTTGTAAACTAAGTAAAACCCAGTAAGACCATGACCAAGTAATTAACTTAACTGTCAATTTAAAGATATCATTTTCTGTCTCTGCAAACCTACATAATATTGTTTGTAACATGACTTCTTGTCTGTTCTCTCGTAGACAACTTAATCAATAATAAATAAAAACAACAACCTGTGTGTTGGATTTTACCTAAATTGGACGTCTGTGTCTACAAACTACAAAGAGAAAGCATGTCCCCAAGGCTCTCCTAGTGGGATACTTTTTCTCAATGACCTGAGTACGCCAAAACTTATTTAAAACACTATAATAACCCCTTAACTAACCTTGTAAAATTAACTTTTGACAAGAACCATGCACTGCCTCAAGTCCCGAGACTCTTACCATTGTTTCCTCTCAGAAACGCATCTCCATACTTGTTCTTGAGCTGCCCATTGACATACTCTTCAGTCTGCTCTATGGCAATGTTCATGTAACCATCCAGGCAGGCCAGAACACCTGTAGGCAGACAATACAAGTCAGTGCTTAGGCTAATGAGGACTTCACCATTCAATTGACATTAGGCAACCGGGTGCTTAGGTTGACACGCCAGCTGCATTACCTCTGTAATCCACACCAGAGTTCAATTTGACGACCACAGGTCTTCCAATTATCTGCTTTAGAAAGTCACTCGGGGTCTGCTTTCTGAGACTCATCTTGACTGTGATCTGAAAGGGTTGAAGACAAACATAACAGTTTTAAGGTCATAACACTATGGTCACAGTGTACGTTAGCACCATACCAGCTAACTAGCACCATTCCTGCTAACTAACTCATGCTCGATGGCGTCCATTCGTTCAATTTAACTGTACATTTTCTTTACAGTGTGTATTGCGTGTCGCAGCACGTACTGTTTCTGATTTCACCAAACACTAACATAGTGCATTGCTTAATACTGTGTAGACCATAGTAGCGTTAGCTGCTAGCTATTCCGTGTAGCTAAACGGCTAACTGCCAACTCTTCTATGAATATGCCTACACTTAATGGTGTGCGAGGGTCGTTGTCTTTGTAAGTACATTGCATACGTTTATTGGACTCAAAGCAGACTGCACTAAACACGGAGAAGTTAGAATATTTTAATTGTTATAAGTAGCTACATATTTCGTAGCATTCCACTTACCCGATGGATGAACTCCAAATGATTGTATTAGGTACGGGCCGCGGATTGACCAATCAGAGGCGTGTACTGTACGGAGTCTGAGTGAGGACAAAAATCTAAACTGCGCAGTCGTGCAGCTTCTGTGAGGTGACATCCGAAAACTGGGGAGACAGACAGTAGCCAAACTTGTTAGAGAGACGAATGAAGACAATGTATGTACAGTATGTTCTGTTTTGAGTATGACACATTTTTACTGTGTTTAATACACATTTTTAGTCAACGGATTAGATTATTATTTGCAACACAGTAGCATTAAACAGATTACCCTATAGTTTTTTGTACACTTGATAAGCAGATATAAAGATTGGGGCCTATGTTCCTACCTAAAATTAGATATGAGAGGATAAGATCATATTAAATGTAATATTTGATTCATTTTATTTTATTAAATATTTGATTGGTCCTGAAGATGTGCATGTAACAGCACTATGTACTGTACAAAATCATCCAGTACTTGTATACTACTTGTTACTTTTAACTTGAAAAAAACCTTTAATTGTATATAGACATTTTATTTGTGTTGTTGGTCATATGTGCTTTTTATAAATATTTTATATACACCCATTTCTTTACATACTTGTGTACATAATAGTCTATTATTTTTACCTTCATTTGTTCAGCTTTGTTGTCATTGTTCTTCGCTGTTGTGTCTATTTCTGTGTAAGTACATTGAGAGCAATGAAAAACTGAGTCAAATTCATTGTATGTGTACACATACTTGGTCAATAAAGTTGATTCTGATTCTGATAATCCCAGCTCCAAATGGAAATGTCTTATCCTCTTGGTATTTGGTCATTTGTAAATGTGTATTTCATATTTTATATTTTATATTCATATAACTAGTCATCTCTGGGAGATCATGATAACCACAGAAATATATTTTTAGTTGCAGGTTGTTTAAAATCATTATTAAAAACATACATTTACTGAATAAAAATATAATAAGAATAGAAAGTAGGCAATATAGACAAAATTGCTTTATTAATAATTTAAACAACATTATCTTTAAAGG
>JAVQJD010088085.1:0-14698 GCA_036023655.1 Nannoperca australis | reverse complement strand
GGATGTGTGTGAGTCAGGGGACACGGAGGTAATTTCAGCACCACAATGTTGTGTAAATTTATGGAGGTATGGTTGTGTGTGTGTGTGTGTGTGTGTGTGTGTGTGTGTGTGTGTGTGTGTGTGTGTGTGTGTGTGTGTGTTATTTATATATTTTTTTGCAGATCTACCTAGAAAAACAACCAGAGTCGGTTGTCATGATTTAAAACCCGACAATAAAGGAGCGTTTCTCAGAAATGGGCTCCAGCGCGCCTCGGTTGGTGTCCTCACAGGTGGGAAAGAATCTGTCTGTTCCTGCACAGAAACACGTTCGGGGAGGGGGGAGGCAATTTGTGTCATGCATGCACCTTTACCATCTGTTTGATGTCTTTCTGTAAGGCCTTGAAGTTGCTCCCACTATCTCGCTGCGCTGTTTGAAGCCTCTGAACCGGTGAGAATTGATAAGATAGCTGAGTGGCAGCCTTCCATACGGAGGCCAAACCTAGCAGGGTCTCCATCCTTTTACCAAACAAATAAATACAGATGTCCCTATAGCTCGTATTTGAGTTATATAGTGATGCCACTATAAAAGATGATCAGGTTGCTAGATTACAACAAAAGCTGCACAATTGGCAAAGTAGGCTATTGTGAGTGCAATATATCACCCAAAAATCACTTTATATGCAGTAATCAATGTAGAAAACGGAGGAATATAAAGGGAGGAAGTGCCTTTAAGGACAATAAGGAAATACAATTATGGATGTGCATATGGAAGCTAACTGGTGATACTAGGTGGAGGTTAAGTATAATACTTAAGCTATAATTACCCAATAGTATAAAAGGGAATACTTAACAGAATTTAGAAAAACTGGTAATAATCTGAGGTTGTAGTGCCTGTGAATGTGATTCAGTGATGCAGCCGAATGATGCGCGTCGGTTATTATATGTAACCACACTTGCAGTATGCTTCAGAGCCGATAATCCCAAACCGCCTTGTGGGCTGAAGGCCTTGAAGGCAGCGTAGTGTAAACAAATGGCCATAGTCTGATAACAGTTTGTCAGTTAAACTGTGAGAGATTAGCAAAGCCAGGAATGACCCCCCCCACACACACACACACACACACATTATGCTTTTCATTTAATGGAAGTGGGATTGTTTGACCTATTTCATTGATCTTAATGTGAACTTGTGTGTACAGGGGACATGGTGGCCATTACATTATTATAAACATTTTCATTATATTGTGTCCCAGGGTTTTGATCATATCTATGATCCATGGGGAAAGAACCCTACGTATTTTGTATGTTACTAGCTTTAAAGGAGTACACTTTGTATACAAATCACCTCATTTATTTTGTGTGTTTCACCGGGGAAGATTTCAGATTTCAACATCGTTTCAGAGGTTTGCTGAAAGCTAAATTTTATCCTGAAATCACAGTTTAGGATTTTAATCCTTTTTTGTAATTCAACCCACGAGGATTCGCTGTAGGAATAAATGTCCCGTCAAAAACGAGTCCGTCACATGTTCCACCAGTGCCCCCGCCATACACGAGGACAGGACAGGATGTCGGAGAGCAGCAGAGGCATGCTGCCTGTGATCAAACTGGAAACATACGACACATGCTCAGAGAGATTATGTGCAGCAGTGCGCAGTGCGTGTGAATTATTAAAATAACTTACCATAAATGTTAAAGTAATTAAGGGCTCTTGTTCGCTCACTCACTTTCCGCTCGCCGTCTTGCACATATCACTTAACATTGTTCACATGCACACCTCCATACGCTATCACAGCACAAGCACTTAGTGCTAAATCTGTCTCCAGCAGTCGCTTCCAGCAGCTGAAGTCAGTTACACCTTCATCAAGAGCAGATTTTCAGCTTTTTCTGCTACAAGATCCCATACAATTGAATATGCTTTCCTATAACTTATTACATTGTGTCTCTAGGTGTATGTTCCTCTACTGCAACATGTTTTGCATGCCAATATACAGTATTTGCACATTAAACTTGTGTGTGTGTGTGCAATAGGTACCATGTTCTCACAGGTGCATTTGCAGAATGCCTGCAAACTGTACAAACGACATTGTGTTCAAAGTTGGGGCTATGGTTCTCCACCAGTGGCCCAATCCGAGAACAACAGAGATAAGAGCCAACAGAGGTCACGACTCGTTAGGATTAATAAATGGTATATAAACCCCATGAGGCTGAAAGAGTATGTGGGGAGCTGCATTTGGGTGATCAGAGTGACGAGGGGCAGCAAAGCTTTCTGAACTGAGAGGTCTTTTGTGGATTACAAGTGTTCATTAAAGCTGCTTTAATCAACATTTTTATATTAACAATGGAAAGTCATTTTGTGATTGGTGGAATAATGCTAGTTTTGAATCAAGGGGAGACTAACCTGCACATAGGATCCACATTTCTCAGCTAAACTTAGCTGCACACTGAATGAAACCATAAACCGTGCCAATCTGAATTATTTGTGGGACTCAGCTGTAGCATGGGAATCATTAGCACATGTTTACTGCGCTCGCTAATCAGAGTTGGCGCTTCTCTGCTCAGTTTACGTGCCACAGAGCAGACAGGGCCTGGCCTCCCGAATGAGTGAAAATCAGTAAAGTGTTTTTATTACTCGTGTGTCTGTTTTTAGCATCATTGTATAGCTGGATGGAGAAGTGGAAAAAACACAGAAGCAGAAATTGGCCCAGAAAGCAGTTCACTGAACGGCTGGACGGAGGCCATGAATTTAAACACTCTGCGTTCTTGTATTTTCTCTACTTTATAGTAGCTCTGTGATGCTTCAGTCAAGGGATTCATATGGGCTGAGTAAAAGACTGCTTTGGGATTTGGGGGTATTAAAACACTGAAATGAATAGAATTCACCTTTTTAAACATTTCTTGTGCCCGAATAAAGATGCCTGTGATGACTGCGGCTCCTAAACAAAACGGGTCTTGTGTTTGTCAGTAGACGCCACAAAATGTGCAAAAATATTTGTTAATGGGGTCCTGGGAGGTTTCTCTGAACATATTTCCTGTCTAAGTGTCGTGATAACCACACTGTCAATCAACACTCCTCTGTCAATCTGACCAATGGGAAAAGTTGAATGGGAAAAGCCTTTCCTTCAATTCTTTGGCTCTTTGGACTGTGTGTGTGTGTGTGTGTGTGTGTGTGTGTGTGTGTTAAAATAACAAATTGTATCGGGCTGCAGAACCACTGTTTTGTCTGTATGGCCCTTTCTAATGGTGCACACATGGCAGAATCATACATGCACACCTTGGCTTTCTGCTTGGTCTCCTCTCGCAATGAAATATCTCCCTGAGAATGAAAAACGGTGCCTTTTCTTCTCTGTATTATTTGAAATTATCTCCTCAAACCTAATGGACCTCCTGACTATATGCAGGTATTTCATGTCACGTCCACGCCAGCAGGCATGAAACCCAAGCTAAGGTGGCTTTTGGGAAAACCTGAATCAACATACGGTATGTGTGGTTTCTTGGCGTCTTAGCACTGTAGTTCGGAGGGGGATTAGTTGGTAAGAAGGGGAAGTTGGTATGATCAGGGTACGGTCTTTGTTGTGGCTGTAGGGTGAGTGTGTGGGAGGACATCAGACAGTCACTTGAGGCAAGCTGCGGCTGCTCTCTAGCTATACTTCGCCCTGGGAGGCTGGCTGGTTTAAGTGGTTGGTACTGGATGGCTTGACGGCAGCAGAACAGAGCTCAGACATCCATGTTTCTGCATATGCATGTTTCATCTACCTAACGTCACTTTGTACACGTGCTGAATGTGGAATCTGATAATAGGTAAATGAATTAGAGCTGAAACCATTAGTCGATTAGTTTTTTTGCTGTGCTGTGTGTAGTTTTCAGAAAGTCGTTGTTTTTGGTGGCAACGGTGGTCGTTAAGACAATAGCAGCCAGCGTTGTCGCTCGTTCTCGTGCTCACACGCAGTGGTACGTGAAGACATAGTCTGACATCTTGGGAAATATGTGTATTTACTTTCTTGCAGAGATTTGGACGTGAGAGGGGTATCAATTTACTAACTTTTTGGCAAGTGTATTTCCAAAACTGTCAAACTATTCCTTTAAAATAAAAACCGACCAGCATCACTATCACCAATGCTGCATAATGTTATAATAGTGTATCTTTAGCTGTAAAACCTTTTTAAAAGCCTTTGTCTTGCATATATTTTATTCCCCTGGCTTCAGAAAGCATTTCCCTGTGGGTATTAAAACAAGGAGCTGGATTAAATTCACCACTTCCAAATTTGCTGCAACACCCCAGTAGTCTGAATTGAATGTCTGCAACGGTTTAGACAAATTTTGTCTTAAGTGTGCCGACACAGATGCCCAAAAAATGTGCTCTTTACAATCTCGTTGGTTGACCCGGCAGACTGGCTGCGTTGTTAAAGGCTTAAGGGGAGATTTGGAAAGAACAGAAATTCATTTTGACTGCCAAGATTATGGGTTTTGTGGCACAACATTAGAAGATTAAACATACAGAATACCACATGCAACAAGACAAATACACAGACAGTGCTGCCGCGTGACGTGAAGGGATTGAGCCGGAGCGTGTAACAAACTGCACTAAGTGTTGAGAGAGGAGACTACATATGGACCTGATTATAGGAGAGACTGGGGAGGCTTCCCGACATGTTCCCATCACCATGGTAGTATGGGTGGGTGTGGGAGACATTGTAGTGGTTTGTCTGTAAGGCAACATTTCTGCTGTCGTGAATAGAGGTAGTCTTCGCCTGGACTTATTGCTTGGAGCTGTCGAGGGCCCTTTAAGTGCGAGACAGAGAGCAGATGGGAGACAAAAGGAACGGCAAATTAAATGAGCTGGAGTTGGGAAGGAACAGAGACAAGACATTAAGGGCAGCAGAGATGTACCGCGCTCCAGGAATCCACACCTAATTTCAGTGGAAGGAGAGTTAAGAGAAAACAGGGTCCAGCTGACCATACAGACAGGATGAAGGGGAGGGCGCTGTTCAGAGGCTGGAGGGTAGACGTGTGTTTTTTGGCTTCTGGCTCAGTAGAAATGGAGAACCACACCAACACCCAGCTCGTTTTCACCTTAATACTTCCTGGCACTTTTTCATTTCATTTCCTGCCCTTTTTTCTTCTTATTTTCTCTTCTGTTCTGTTTCAAGTAGACTCGGTGAGGACAGAGCTGCTTTTTTAACGGAAAGTCTTTGATCCCGCAGGTAGCCACGGGACAGGTTGATCTTTAACATGATCCGTCTATGAGGCGCTGTAGTGATCTTGGAGCCAATACCAGGAGAGGACTATTAAACTATATCTAAACTTTGTGGGTGGTTTCTGTTGTTGTAATCAAAGGTAGCTCTGGTCTCTTTGTGAATGGGATCAGGGAGGTCTGCCAACATCAGTGCTTTTGCAGGCAGGCGCACAAGCATCACAGGCACATCCTGAACCTCCAAGCAGGCTGGAGGCCTGCACAGAGCTACGCGTCCTTTTCAACAGAGCTGCACACTGAAAGGTTTGAAGTCAGTGCCAATCAAGGTTGATCCTGTCCCCACTGGTGTCTGCTCATAGTCATGCTCACTGGAGGTATCAAAACTTATTTCCTCTCATTCTTTGTTGTGCATAGAATGAAAAGCACCCAATACAGATTTCAAAATTGCTCCAAAGCTAGATATCCATCACAATAATGGAGGTGAGTGTTTATATCAGATTAATTCTGCTTCCCGTCAATCACCTGACACCCTCAGGAAACGACTGCCGTGTCTGTCAGGAAATAATCCCTCAAATATATGTCACCTTTCAACATTTACTGTCACATCCACGCCTTCCATCATTGTATGTGGAGACCTGGATTATTACTTTATAATAATAAAAGGAAGGAAATGCTAAAACAAGACTAAGACTCTAAAGCCATGCTAGCAGCTATGTGAGGTTGTATTTAGACATATAAACACAAGTTTAATTTAAGAAGGTGTACACTAGCTGTTCTTTGTTCTGCCGACTGCCTGAATGCAGCATATAAACCAATACACATTGTTCAGTCTAGAGATTAATTGACGTTAGATAGTAGTGAAGAGGCTTTAACTCTATACAACACCAGTATTCAGCCGCTTTTTGTTGAATTTTAGATATTCTATCCCTGTGAGAGAATAAAAGTGAAAGATAACATGGACGCTTTTACAGCTTCCTTCTAAATTCTGTCTAAAACCTGGATGATCATCTGAGATCTGTAAGTGAACAGGGAGCTACTTGGACTGCAGTCAGCTTGTGAAAGCTCCTCATCCTGCCAGGGTGCCAGGAGAAACAGCATCCATCTAACTCATTCTCAGGCTGATTAAATCATGTGATTATAGTTACTTTAGCCGCCAGCATGTGACCGTTGAAGCCCCTCAGATTCTACTGGCGGTGTCCACCGAATCCAATATTAATACACTGCTGATGCTGAGCAGATGTGTGATATAAGGACACAATCGTGTGCAGACCACCGCCTATGCAACCACATACTCACACAAATGCACTCATAGCAGGGGGTCCCTCCCCAAAACTGAAGATTAACAAGAGTAATCAGCGTGAGGGCTCTTCAGCTCCCCGAGCCCCAGATTCTCCTTGTGACCAGAGTGGTAGTTAAAAACTGGAACCCCTATTCGCTCCCCAAATCTCCTTTCTCACGCGACGGCCACGACTGTTGTTACTGAATTATTACTGAACAGGCACCCACACAGTGTGCTGTAATAATGCATTTCTCAGGCACCGAAAACGCACACAACACAATCTGCTGGCTTCTTCCATATCCAGCATCATCACCAGTGCTTTGTATTAATGTTATTTTCCCAACTTCCCAGCATCCCTGCATTTGTGCTTCTCTAGACAGCCACACGAGACTACCTGCTGCCTCCCATACTGTCACATTATTGTATCCAGCATCACTGATGCAAAGTAGGTTGAAGCCATGCAGCGGCTTGTCGGCGGCGACATCTGTGTATACGCCGTTATACATCCCACTTCCGCTCTAACAGACTCGTGTTGAGCTTACAGAGCGGTGGGGAGAGCGAGTGTGTGTGGGATTAATGCCAGCTGTCCTTGGTGTGTATGTGCTCATGTGCAGTTCTGTCCACATGTCTGTCTGTATGCATGACCCAGGCTTTAATGCAGAGCATGTCATCGTCTACTCTTAGAGGGATTGGGAGTGGCGGGTTTCAGATTAGAAACCGGATCAGGAGGACGTTTCTCTTGTCTTCCTGCTTCCTTGCATGTGTCTCTGTGTGCTACAAGGCCAGCCAGTGTAACAGGGTTATCTTTTCTTTTTTTTTTTTAAGCTCACCCACTTTGAAAGACATTACAGCGGTTAAAGTCGCTAGTTCAAAGCCAGTGGATCTGGACAAATCCTCTCTCACTCACACGAGTCAGTGAAAACTGGGACCGCAGCCAGTGTTAAGTGAGCGTGGGATTTTCACTCAGAGCTCCATGTGCTCTGAGTACCTCGCTGCTTTTACTGTGCGACTGGTATAAATAGGGAAGTCCTTAAGGCCTCAATTTGTTTTGTCTGTCCTCTCTAACAAATTTCTTAACCATATATTAATGCATGACCAAAATAAACATTGTGGAAACTGAATGTTGACGTAGACTGGTGTGGAGAACAGGTCCCTGCATTAGTGTAAATGCCATCAAAGCTTCTGGTTTCAGTGGGTGGCCGGGGACAGTTGTTAGTTTTGGGTGTGAAGAGCAGCAGGGGATTTACTCCTAAAAGTAGATTTTGAGGGATTTTGTTTTCGGGGGGGGGGGGGAAATTACTGGAGCCTCTTGTTCTGTGGTGCACATGTTGGAGTCTAAACCCTTTGGACCCTCTCGACCCAGCGCTCGATTCGGCAGATTTCTGAGCTTTCAAATAGCGGATATCTTTTAGTAGGCTTCAAGTCTAGTTGCCTGCACATTTAGTTCAGTGCCTCAACAACTACAGCTACAGCTACTATGAAGCTATGACTCGCACCGTAATTGATTTTGAGAAGATTATCATTCGAAAGCTGTTTGCTTTGAGACAATGTAGAGGTAACGACTCCCTCTGTGCTTGCTGAAGACACTAAACTAATTTCCTGAATGAGACATAGAAGGTCAGAGGGGGACGTGTGTTAATAATGTAATTGGTGGACGACCTCTGTAGAAGAGACCCCCACCACTAAACGGGATTATCCAGTGGAACAGAGACATTAGATCTGGTTTTGTAGTCCTTTCTATTATCAAATGTGTGGTTTGAAAGATATATATTATATCCAGTGAGGGAGACCAGGATTGGAGGATAATGGAAAAGCTTTGCCATTAATGGTGGTAGCCTTCTATTAAAGGAAGCACCCTCTACTTTTCATTAGATTTGTAATGAATCAAGATTGTAATCATGCACATTGTTGCAGCCAGTGGATATCACCATTAGCTAATGCACGGCCTCGGGCAAATGGGAAACTATGGAGCCGTCTGCTGCTACCACATCATCTCCATCTGAGCATCATATTCAAAAACACAAAGACGGGTGCTAATATTAGGGCTGCAACTAATGATTCTTTCTCATTGATTAATTTGCAGATTATTTTCTCAAATACACCCAATGGTTTAGTCAGGAAAATATTAACAATATGAAATGCCACATAAATCACAAATCAAATGCAGAGTGGCATCAATCCCCTCATCTCTGCAAGAAAGAAAATACAATCATTTTCAACTTTTCCACAGGTTAACTTTTGCTGTGCTTGAGATATCCTGTAGGACAGACGGACAGACCTAATTGTGTTGCCTGCAAGTCAAAGATTTTGGAAAACATTCCTCAAGTAGAAGATTAAAGAATTGTGCAAAACACCCTTGAAACTTTTTAAGAGCACTAATTGGCTTCAGAGCCACATTCACAGCACTCAGTTGTATTACGTAAGTGCTTGCCCGGAGGTTGGCAACGCTAATTAACGTCTTTATTTTCATACTTTAAGTCATTGTGCATTTATATCCCCCTCTCTTGTCAATTAAAAGGAAATCCCTCAGCTGTTTTCCCCGCTGTTTACCTGACACTCATCACGGTGCTTCAGGATTACATAACTAGGTTAGGAAGCGCTTTTTGTCTCAGTGTTAATGTGAATACCATCTATAACAATACTTGGCTCCCGTGAACACAACTCTTTTACAGGCTGGTACATTAAAAGTGGGTTGAATGCTTCCTCTTGAGCTTAGCGACCTTGTTTTGCTTTAATTGGCGCTGCTTCTTGCCTGCGAGGGAAAATAACAAGTGAGGTTTTTATTTTTTATCTCTCTCCTTGTGCAACATGTAGGCACAAAGCTGCGGCTGTGATATTAGATGTGCCATTTTCCTGTTGAGAGATTAGCTTTTTCTGCCTCTAAGCTGGCTTAATGAAGCAAGATCGCGCACAGGCTCTCTGTGCTTCTGAAAGATGAAGAACACTGAGAAATAAAGTGTCAGTGGCGGAGAATGAGAGAGAGAAGAGCGAGATAAAATATTGGAAAAACTAGATTGAGACAGAAAGTGAAGAACATGGGGGAGGAAACCCCGAAGCGAGAGCGAGTCATCCTCCCCTCTTGCTCTGAAACCCTCACGGCCTGGGAATCAGGGTCGTAGGCTGTGTTAAATTACCAAATTCACCTTTAATGAAAGAAAACTTAATCTGGATTGGTTTTATTAATAGAATTTCCCCCTGAGCCAAGTGGAGAAGGAGGGAAGGGGCAAAACACTTTCAAGTGGAATAATTAAGACCCTTCGCCTTCTCTCTCTCTAGTTAATTAAGACGAACATGCTGGCTCTTGATATGTGTTGCTCCAGCTGAACGAAGAAACAGTCAATGCAGCAGCAGCAGCAGCAGCAGCAGCCCTGTCACTTGACCGTATGAGGAGGATGAATCTTTTTTTGATTTTCCATCTCTGCTCGCGAACTCCTTAAGAACGTACGGCTCAAGATTGGATTCAGGGCTCACTTCTGCAGCGAGCTGAGCGGGGTATACTGATGTGAGCTGTGTTCAAATGAGGGTTAATGTCTGCTGTGTTTTCTCCATCATGTGTTTCAGTTCCCGAGGATCTCTCCCTGGAGGAGAGGGATGAGCTGTCAAACATCCGACGCAGGAAGAGGGAGCTGCTAGATGACATTGAGGTGCGTGTTTGGGCATATGAGCATATACAGGATATATATATATAACACATTTGGGAGTACAGTATACGCTTATTGTAATTTATAAACTTTAGTTTTTGCCTATCTACTGCAGGACTGTAACTCTATTTGCATGCGGTAAGTAATGCAAATAGAGCTACAGTACATCTTTGTACACTCCCTTTGCTCACAGAAAGTCTTGAATTTTCCACTGCGTACAGTGCAGCATCTTTCCTTCTCGTGCCACGCAGCATTTTCCTATTCTTTATCCTGTTTTGAACTTAAAGAGAGAAACCCTCTGTGACATGTCTCGCTCTTTTCCTCTCAGAGGTTGAAGTTTGAGATAGCAGAGGTCATGACGGAGATCGAGCAGCTGACGTGTGTTGGAGAAAGGTAAGTCATTGAAGTCGAGATGCTGTGTCCCACCATCTACTGCACCAGTGTAGTTTGTGCATACGATGTTTACATCTCTTAATATGTCAGATATGACCTCACTGCTAAAACATGTAATTGAACTAATGCTTCTATGAGCGTGTCAACAAAAACTGAACATTATATTAGAATTTAGGCAGAGCTGTTGTATTTCATGGCATTCGATTGTACAGGTGTACCTAATAAAGTGGCCAGTGTATATCGTGATTCATTTACCCAGAAACATTATGACACCAGGGCCAAAGCAATACGTCATTGTTCTGGTCATTTGGATATTTTCACATATTATTATTTATAAATTTAGGTCAATGTTATTTTTAGTATACAGTTTAAGGCAGTAATGTGCCCTGAGGTTTCTCCACATGATGGTCTAAAAGGCTGTTTCAGATCCTCCTTCTGCATGCTGGCAGCAATAAATGCACTGTGGGGAAATACTGAACCCTGAATAAGTTAAATCAAAAATGATGAATCTAAAAATATTTCCAGCCTTTAAAAAAAACAAAAACACGAGTAACATCAATTTGTAGAACGTAAACTGCTCCTCAAGTCACTAAATTCCTAGAAGAAACCCAGAGAACACAACCTCTACAGCCCTAAATAACACTAATACTAACCTTCAGTCATGAATATCCAGCAGCAGAATTAAGGCTCTTAGTTGACTCATTGCCTCTATCTTAGTTGGGTTTGGGATTTGCATGTTAGGTCGGAGACGTCAAAGGCAGCTGGATCACAAAGGAGTCTTTTGTTTTGAATGAGGCTGCAAGATGCAGCTGGAGAGGATGTGACTTTATATGATTAGGTTGTCATATCTATCTGGTTGTTTGTATAGATAAGATGTTGACTTATTACACCTATTGTTTAAAAAAATGTTAACAGCGTCGCTCTGTACAATATATCTAACAGCCTGGCTGGACAGCAACAGCTGCATGAAACCAGTCAATGTGCAGCATATGTGCCTAGTATGAATCAATCAGGCGTGTTCTCCTTACAGAAACAGTTTGTGTGCTGTCTGTCATTAAGGTTGTGTCTGCTTTGTCCTCTCATCTGTCACTTTATCACCTGCAACACACACACACACACACACACACACACACACACACAGTCTGTAGTTCCTTTGTTGAGTTTGTCTGTGTGCCCATGTTTTTCAGATTAGACTCAAGCATGTACACACGCACATATAATGGGTAGACCAGATGTGGCAGGAAGTAATATTCTGAGTTGCGACTATAAATGAATTGTAGTGTTTGACATTCGGGTACTTAATCTGTTATATTCAGTGTTTGGGGTAAATAAGTGGAGTAACCTAATGAAATCTCTACACTTATGTTTCAGTAAAACATCCCAGAGAAACAAACAGATTGCCATGGGCAGGAAGAAATTCAACATGGATCCAAAGAAGGTAATGTGTGTCCTGTAACAGCCTCGTGTTTTCCCCGTAAACCACCGCGGCCTCCAGTGTCTAGCCTTGAAAGGAATAGTTTTTTTCCGGAGTCGACGCGAAGAGCGACCCCGTCATTGTCCACCATTCCTCCTCAAACGAGATAAACAGCCGTCCTGTTCTCTCCTTTTCCTCTCCAGGGAATCCAGTTCCTGCTGGAGAACGACCTTCTTCAGCACACTCCCGAAGACATCGCCCAGTTCCTCTACAAAGGCGAGGGCCTCAACAAGACCGTCATCGGAGACTACTTGGGCGAGCGGTGAGACATCCATCAGGCTGCAAAGTCCTCCTCACATGAGATTCATGCTCCCTCTGTGAAAGAAGGACATTATGTCTGTATTTATAGATTATAGAGGGAGGACATGATTAACTCCCCCCAACATGAAACTTTGAGTGCGTGTGGGTGTCCTACTCTTAGTGTCATCTCAGGCCAGACTGCTGGATAATGAAGAAGGGAAGTCCTGCAGATAGTGAGATGAATGGTGTAATCTGAAGGTGAGATTAGATAGTTAAACAGACTGTTTGAGACGAACAGGGACAGAATACACCGAATCAAAAACCAGGGAAAAGGCGTGAACATCAAAGGTTTAGTGTCCCAAATGTATGAAGCACAAAACCCAAGCTTAGTTGCGTCCAGCTTGGTTTATGATTCGTCTGAAAAGTTATTTAAAATTTAAAATGTTTTGAGTCCATGTGCAACACATACAGTAAGCATCCTGAGGAAATCATGAATTGCACATACTTGACATAATATGTAGAAATTTTCAGTGCGGGTTCTTAAGGTTTAGTACTGTACGTCAATTTTCCTCCTCATTAATAATTCAATAACCTATGATCAGTTCAATTTATAGTCCTTACATTGGCTGTTCTGAACACACTTTTACATTAGAAGTTCTTCACTGAACAGGAAGTGATGCATTTAGATTTTTCTGGCAGGAGTGGCGGTGCGTTGTTTTACAGCCCGTCCTATACTGGATAAAATTACATCAAAAACATACTTACAGAAAGCACAATCATAACAATGTGAATCGATCCACAGACAGAACAAGCTAACAATAATATTCTCAGTTCATCTAAATATCCGTTTTGTCTCCTGGCAAGAAAAAAATTAAATTAAATAAAAAAGCTCTTATTTGACAAAAATATAGTCTTATAAAGAGGATCTTGACTGACTGATTAGTTTCTGGTGCTGATTCTTATTAAGTGGACGTACATCATGTGAAAAACACTAAACTAAACACCAGCCCCAGCTGCACTCTGTATTACCTCACCTGAGCACAGGTTCTGATTGTACCTCAGACAGATGAACAAGTGCTTGAAATAATGAAACACACACACACACACACACACACACACAGACACACACTGTGAGTGAGGCTGAGGTTTGGGGACTCTGGGGACTCCTTGTTGCCAATAGCTTTTATTCAAGGAGGATCATCAAAGGGGCCACCTACCCAGTGGAAATCACACTAAACACAGGCTGAGGGTTTCCACTCAGTAATTATCACTAATTGAGCTTATGCAAGAAGCAGGAACCTGTAATTACATGCTGAGCAGAGGGGGAGATGAAGAGAGGGGACAACAGGGGGGTAAACAGCGACAGTGGAAGAGAAAATAGCCAGAAGGAGGAGAGATAGTGGGAGATGGATACAGGTTGAGTGGGTGATTGACTCCTAAGTTACAGCTACCAGACCTTTTTTTATTGTTCCTGTATAATTCATCTTTTTGTCCCATACAACACACTCACTGTTACACACTGAGACACGTTGATATATGATTTCTATTTCATTTTTACAAAAAGCTTCTTTTTAATAAATGTACCTACAGCAATAACCTTATATATATAACCTTCATAGGATTGGATTAATTTTATTTGGCTGCAGACGCCAGTATAGATTACAATACAGTCACCAACGCTCAGTGGAGGGGAAAAAGCCTCCAAGTCACTGTCCAAATAATCCAAGAATGTTATTGCAATCCAAGTTTGTTGTTTGTTTCTCGTAAGCCAACACTCCCTGTACCCCCTCAACCTTTCCATGAAAAAACACAGAACACGAAGTCAGAAAATTCCTGGTTTCATTTGAACAATACACAAAACAAAGACCATACGGGATCAGGATCGCGGACCCTGATGCACAACAAACATGATCAGAGAAGCAGTGACCGCAGCCTGAGAGCAGCTGTTGACTTTTCCTCCAAAACCCCTTTGATGGCCAAACAAACCTCCTGACAAAAAGGAGCCTGTGTGGGTTTGGTTTTAGCTGTTTTTAATCTGTCAAACCCCCCTCAGGGTGGAGAAACACTCAGCATTGGCCAGCTGTTTAAATTGCTTCCAGACTCCACGCTCAGTGTCCGGTATGAATAAGGGCACAAAAATGACAGGAATGCTGAGAAACAGGAATTCAGGTTGGGAAATGCTTTCATGGAGGAAATATGGTTTTCCCCACCCCCCCTTCTGGGTTCTCATTGTGTTGAGAGTTGTCTTAAATCTCCTCGATGGTCTTTTTGTTCTTAAAACAAAAAAAAAAAGAGGAATGGCTTAGAGATAGAATAATATTGGAAATCAGATTTTTCTCATCCTTCTTTTTTTTCCTCCAGGGATGACTTCAACATCAAGGTGTTGCAGGCTTTTGTGGAGCTGCATGAGTTTGCGGACCTCAACCTTGTCCAAGCACTACGGTCAGCAGAATGATTAACCCAAATATTGAGCAAAGAAAAAGATATAATATACAACGGCTACA